>BDDA01000591.1:0-27911 GCA_001662385.1 Chlamydomonas asymmetrica
ACTGAAGTGTTTGACTCAGTGCAGAACAGACAAGGTAGCACCTTAAGTAGGCACAAACCTGGATGGATGCAGTACAGATGCAACCTGAATGCTAACACATCCAGGGTCAAGCCAAGGCGTGTACATGTGCGGTGCACACGCTGTGGGAGGCTGCAGGGACAGGAAGTGCGTGGGCAGTTGCCGGTGCGTTGGTGCCACCAAGCAATAGCTGACAACGCACGAACAACACACTTTGCGCAAACGACTCGACAGCATACACAGGCAGCGAGCGAGCAGGGCGGCAAGCAAGCAACATACCCGCGCAGACACGCAAATACATGGGTACGACAACTATGAACTATCAAACGTTTTGTCGGACAAAACCATGTTATGATGCTGTCCATCAACCGTACACCAAGAACACAGCAATCCGACATGCATTGAAGCTGACCAGGCGGATAAAACGCAGGCGAAAAACAGTGCGCGTCTGCCCACATGTGGCAAGCGTGTTTACCACTTGCGGCAAGGCGGATTCTGTACAAGCACTCACAGCATCCAATCAAATTGCGGTAGCGATGACACCGCTGACTGTGCGAGTGTGCATGCCATTTGCCATACCGTACAGTACACGCCCAAGAAAACACACGCAGGATGCAACATGCATGCACCAATACCATAACGCAGCAGCACTACGCGGCGATGACTCAGCGACTTCAACAACCTTCAAACTGTGTGCTCCCAACGCTGCTTCAGCAGTGCTAACCAGGCAAGTGTTGGTAGCCGTGTGCATCAACGGCAAATGTGCGCATCGCACTGCAGGCGTGTGTGGGTTTTAAGGCAACACAAGTTTGGCGCCAACCGCGGTTTCGTGGCCTCACGCAACGTGGCGCGTGTCGCACACGCCCTCCACGTGTGGCCGGCTGATGCAGCCTCACCAGAGCACGAGGGGGTGAGCGGGCAGTGTCAGAAAACTACTGTGTGGTGGTGCCACAGGCGCAACGGCCAGTATCGTCCCTTGCTGACGATGCAAGCGACGTACAGCGCCACCAGGCCACCCACCGCAAACGTCTGGGTGTAACAAAGTACAAACGCTACAGTATCCAAAAACAACACGCTATCATATACCAGCAAACAAACGAGGGGTGCAGGCTGGTGCAGGGGTGGGATGGGGGACCGGATGGACTGGACAAGCGCGTGCAAGGCGCACGCAGCACACGAGCGCGAGCGTGTGGCATCATCCGCCCCGTCCACCACCAGGTTTGCATTCCAAACGGCGGCCAGCAGGATGAGCACGCTGGCACGCAAGGCAGGCGACGTGGACATGTGCATGCACTGCGGATGTAAGGCGGTTTAAAGGTATGGAATGGTATGTACAGACGAACCGGGCGATTACGGGGTGGTGCAGTAGAAAAGCAGGTGCAGTGCGATACCGCGCGCTTAGGCACACGCAGCACTGAACTATACCACGCAACCCTGCGCGATTTTTGCTATGCCGCGTCGAGCTCTTGTGGCTCTTTGGCACGCGCTGTGCCTAGGTTGGTGAGGTTCTTCTGGTGCCTATCGGGGGGGGGGGGAGCATGGGCAGTTCGGCCAACACGCTCCTGTGCAAGCACTGGTATGCAACATAACAAATGCATGCAAGGAGCAGCAGCGGGCCTGGAAGGGCAAAGGGTGGCGCTCACACAGACTGCGCTTACGGTGCCGGAAGGCGGCACCGTTGCGCACAGAGGAGCGATACTGTAGCGTGCAGGACGGAGGGCGCCCGACAATGTGTTGCGCGCAGGTCCGTCGCACATGCCCCCCCCGGCACTGGCAGCAAGATGTAAGATGCCGGCAGTGCATGACACTCTTTTTACTCCCTGCTCTCAACAAATGCAAGCTCCGCCTCCTTTGTCGCGTCCCTCCGCTGCACACCGAAGTGTTGTGCGAATGATGCACAGCGCAAAAATAGCGTCAAGTTGGCGTCGATCTGCGCCGCAGCAGCGCCGAGGGTAAGCCCGCTTCGACAGCCGGGGTCACAGTCAGTGCTCGTTTGCTAGTTTGCTATCTCGCCTGCCCAGCGCGGTTGGAACAGCACACATAACATGTCGGTGCTCGGAGCAGCTGGCTGCTGAGGTGGCAGGGTCCGATGACGAGGCTCGTGCTGCTGGCGGCCAGGCCAGGACATACCTCACCTTGGCCCAGTGCAACCCGACAACGTGCGAAACGGATAGCTACAATGCGCATGAACTAAGCTTAATCAGAGACTTCCATCACCGCATCGTCACACACCGCGTGGATGACCAGCGGCACGCTGATCACCGCCGCCACGCCCGCCCCGGCCTTGCCCACCACGCCCGCAGCAGCTGGGACAGCGATCGCGGCAACAGCGGTGGCGGCGGCGGTGCTGCTGCTGCTGAAGCCCTCCTCCCCATCCGCCTTGCGCAGGCGGCCCAGCTCCACCGGGGCCATGGTGCACACGACGGTGCTGTGGCTGTACTGCGCGGCCTGGTGGTCCGCCGTGACGCCCTGTGCCTTGGCCTCAGCGGCCAGTTGCCCCTGGATCCACTCGTACGTCAGCCTGCATGCGCGCATCGCATCGCATGCGGGCAGTGTTGTGGAGCGTTGTGCTGTGCTGTGTAGCATGCGTGTGTGTTTGAGCTCACGGCTAGGGCAGCGTTTGAAGTTAGACTGCCTGGTGCGTGCGCGTCAAAGCGGGGCGGCACGTGAGCGTGGTTGCTGGATCATACGTGCAAAAGGCGACCAGTTCAGCACCACGGCTGCATGGGCATGGAATGTATAGCAAGCAACAGAAGCAAGCAAGCGACACGCTGCTATGAACAGCGGTGTGCACGTCATGTCATGCCAAGCCCAGCGCGGTTTACGCAGGCTGTGTTTCAAGCCCCTGTGCATCCCCGTCACCACCTCCCGTAGGCTGTGAGGAGGATGACTGAATGCCAGTCCTGCGGTGTGAATTAGACCGCGAGATGTGCCAGACAGCAGCTTCCCAGCCTGACACAGCGCGTGCCTACCTGAGGCCATCCCTGAGCGAGATGGTCGGCTCCCAACCCAGCTTCTCCAAGATAAGGTTGCTGTCACTGTTGCGGCCGCGCACGCCCTCCGGGCCAGGGATGTGGCGGATTTTGAGCTGACGACCTTGGATGCTCATGGCCATCTGCAGACCGGGCAGCAGAAGCTTCGGTGAGCAGGTGACACAAGGGTGCTCAACGTTTGCCACACACACAGTATGGAATGACAAACGCGTTGTCAACAGGCTTTGAGAAGTTCGGTGCGCATTGCTCTGTACTGCAGGACCGCAGTCAGACGCAGCTAGACCGACAGTCAGACACAGACTTCACCGTGTCAGGCCAGAAGTAAAGCAGGATGATAATGTTAGTGAGGAGAATGGGCTCGACACAGGCCAGCGGATGACTTGGATGCTGATTCAGCGTTCGAAATGAGGCTGTTGCCACAGGAAGCTACCCCTCAAACACTGTGGTGCGCACCTGCATCATGTCGTTCATGCTGACCATTTCTGTGCTGCCTATGTTGACCACGTCGTGGCAATCAGACTTGGTGAGCCGCAGCACGCCCTCAACGCAGTCGTCGATGAATGTGAAGCTGCGTGTCTGCTTCCCGTCGCCCCACATTTCCACCTCTGTTACGGAAGTGAGAACCTGCACCATGACATACGATGCAACAAAGCAACACACTGCTATGAACACTGCCATAACCGACTGAATTAGTTGTTTCCCCCTGCCAGTGTGTGTTCAGCACAACATCAACCAACATCAACGTGGACGTGGCGGTACGGCAAGTGGCCTCACAGCAAGTTTCGCAGTGTGTGGCAGTCAAATAGGCCTTTCTACTGCCACGCATTAAGCAAAACACAGGGCCTTCACTCATGGAGTCCTGCACTTGAGTTGCCTCACATCCTGAATTGCATGTGAAGGTTGCTTGCAGACACGCAGCTGTGCACAATCAGGGACCAACCTTCCGGCAAAACGCAGCTGGAGCTTTCTCGCGACCGCCCTTCCAGGTGCCCATAGGACCTGAGTGTCAGGATGCACGCAGCAGAGTTCGTATGTCAATTCAACTTTGTGTGCTACGGTCCCCCGTGACACCGAAACCACATTGAAGGGACTAGGTGCCTCAACTGCACATACTTACCATATATGTTGTGAAACTAATGGAATTGTGGCAGAGGGAAGCAGCAGAGGGCACAGCAGGAACGCGTGGGAGGTTAGCTGAAAGGGTTGCGCTGATGTCATGTCACTGACAGTGGAGAAGAGCAAAAGCAAGGAACACAAAGGTGCGGAGGTGTCATTCATTTGGTCACTCACCCGTGCCACCCTGGTTTCAATGCCGAAGTCCTTGCAATAGTGCTTGCATAGCTCCTCGGTCACGAGCTTTTCGAGCCCATAAGCATCTTGCGGCTGCGGAAAACAGCGACCACGGCATACAGCTCATTTTGACGAATGGTCTGATCGGCCAAGTGAGGTTAATTCAGTCAATCAGTCAGGCCACAGACGGTAGACGCCAAGGAAGCGAGTCAGGAGGTCAAACCCTTTGTGTGAGCGCCCACCACGGCCAGCTGGCACCTGCCCTCAGCTCGCAAAACAGCCAAAATAGCGTAATTGCGTCACACACCTGAGCAGGCCAGGCGTCAGACTCCTTAAGGCCCCCACCGTCAATTTCTGGAGTGAGCTGTCGGTATTCAGGGTACACGCATGCAGACGATGCGTAAAAGAATCTGCAGACAGATACGATACAAAAGTTCACATGAAGGAACATGTAAGTCAAATGCCAACATATGTTCCTGCTTGTCCTCAAGCTTCGGGGAGCCCTGACACTTGCAAGCCAGGAACTGTGAACACAGTCAAGAACACACACCAGGCGCCTATGTAGTACCTGGTGATGCCATTGATACGGGCTGCCTCAAGCATGTTAAAGCTGATCATTGTGTTGTTGTAGAGGATGACCGAGTTGTTTGACTGCAGAGAGAGTTTCGGGGAACCATGTGGTCGCTTGCACGCGTGCAGACTACCTCAAGAAGCTGCCACTCCAACTGCGCAGGATCAGCAGCAAAACAGCCAAGCTAGGAGCAGCAAATTATGGACCCTGAAGCAGCCCGCACCTGGATGAAGCCCATACCACCCATGTCGGCCGCCAAGTTGAAGACGTGGTCGCAGCCGACTGTCACCCGCATGCAGTTCTGAGCCACACGCAGGTCCACCAAATGGAACTCGCTGCAAAACTCTTCCTCCTGCAGCAGTGGATAATGCCGCCTGGTGAGTGGTGGGGCCTCAAGGAAGGGCCTTGTGTGTCAGACCCAGTGTTGATGCATGTGTATTGGGCGTGCTCAGCACGAGCACTTTCGAGCCCACAATACCAATGGGTTGTTGCCGCCTGCGCAGACAGGTCAAATGCACAGCACGCACCTGGAAGTGTTCGTTGCGCTTCCAGTCGCAGGCGACAACATAGTGGCCCTCTGCTTTGAGCCGCTTGGCCAGGTGACTCGCAATGAAGCCACCCGCGCCAGTGACACAGATTTTCAGGCTACGTCCGGGCCAGTAGGGCTCAAACGGGTATCGGGCCAAGCGTGAGGTCTCAGTCAGGGCCCGTGGCAAGGCCGTGGGCTGCTCCGTGTTGACAACCATTTGTCAGCAGGCAGTTCGGAAATGTTAAGACGCGGGCCTGACAGGAAACCAAGGCGGATATATGTGTTCGTCAAACTATGTGGATGAGAATAAAAGCCGGTGTTTAACGTATGCAGGCGTTCTGTACAGAGGTGCGGTCATGACTTTGACTTGGCTGAAGCCTGCATGCTGCTGCAGCCTGAAAGTGCAAGTGACTGAAATGATTCTCCTGCCAAATACGCTCAAAATGAGTCACCAAACACTCGAACCTAGGCAAGGCCAGGACTGACACATCTCCCTTCCTCTCCCTGCCACCTGCGCACTGTGCGTGCTCACTGCTCACTTGAGGGTTGTTCTTCAATTCAAAAATCAAGTTGTGCGACGGCGTGGCGCCGTTTCCCTCCAGTGCCTGCTGGAGCTGCGTCACCAGCATTCAGGTTGGCGTGGTGGATTTCCAAGCTTCCAGCTGCACATTGCGAACCTGCCGTGAGCGTTGACGCGCCCTGGCGCAGCCACTGCCCCGAGCAGCCGCCTGCCTGCTCCTCGGGACACGACTCGAGACTGTACGTGGAATTGAAAGGAATGTACAATGCGAGGGCGTTGTCGCAGGCAGGTGTGGCAGATGGGTTTCGTGTGAAGGCCGTATCAAAACCAGACGGCGGTTCCAACCCACCCGTGGCGATGCGAAAGCTTGCTGGTTTCTCAATTCGGTTAATTGGCTAGGAACTGTTATGGCAGTGTGCTGGCCCTCAAGTGCGGCGTAGTCACACCCTTGTCAGGCCACAACGACAGCAAGCGCGAGACCAGGCTCGCATCACATAGCAAGCGACTGACGTTCCAGTTTCGCTTCCCACTTTCAGCGTGGGCTTGGTGTTGCACAGTAGCACCAAGTAAAGTACTTTACACGGGGCGCTCGGCGCTCAGCGCGTAAAAGTAACTGAAGGCACCAGCATGGGAATGGATGGAAGCTGCAGAACGTGTTGACAAGGCCCGGCGGGTGTAAGAACGGGGTCCGCAGATCGGGTGGTGGCAGCCTCAACAGCGCACCAGACTCAACAATACAGGAGCGTAGCGCGCAACAACACCTTGGCCTTGCACGAGGTCAGCCGACACGAAGTTGCGTCCGTGCAAGCCGGTGAGGAAACACAGCGAAACTCACATGGGCTCGACCAGCATCAGGGGGGTGGGACACATCCCGCGGCTGAGGCGGGCAGCGCACGATCACGTCGGGCAGGGAGGGGGCTGGGTATGCGAACGGCATGGGGCAACGTGCATGCGGTGCGAGGGGCGGATTGAGGCAAGGAAGAATTCAAATAGGCGCCGCCATACGTGGACGAAATGCACCCGCCCAAGCGCCCAGCCAACACGCCGTCCAACAATAGCGTTTCAGGCACTGTCATGGCGAGTGGTGGCCATGCCACAGAGGCGCGGGCAGCCAGACACGAAATGGAGCGACGCGTCGCGTCAGTTGACCATACAACACGCAGCCAGGCAGGGCAAACGGGGACTGACACCTGACGGGGAGCATGAGGGGGCCGAAAGGATACTGCAGGGCCTGCTGGTGGCAGTGGACAGCGGGGAGGCAGGCAGTATGCATCAGTGGCTGCCCCGCTCTGACCGGGACCACACACTCAAAACACGCACACTCTCTGCACGGCCCCACGGAAAGCACACTGCATGGCCCCACGGGAACCAAATAACTCCAAACACACACGCTCGTTTAACCCCACATGCTTCCCGTCTGCCCCCCCTGCACACCTTTGCGAGCATCTTGGCTACCTGGTTGACAGGCGAGCCAGAGCCAGCATGCTTCCAGTGCTTGGCGATCTGACCTAGGTGTTGCTGCAACGCATGCAGCGGGATTAGGGCCGGATGAGGGTAATCACATATGCATGCAGCGCCTGAGGGGCCGAAATCCTGGCCATGTCGCTTGCAGTCTATCGCACCCTACCTCCGCATCCGCAGTCGGCATGGGCAGCGTGGCTGCTGCATGCTGGCTTGGTCGGCCGCAGCCGGCAGGAAGGTGGCAAACGCATGCCATGGACACGCGACTGCAACCCTGCACAATAATCCGTCATGTGAGGGAAGACAGATACGCTGATAAAGAGGTAGTCCTTGTGCGCATTTGCTGGCATTGTCAGATCAACTTTCCGACGCCCAAGCTGGTATCCCATACAGTACGGTAGGTTTTGGATGTGCGCTCGCAGGCGCCTGCATGTGAGCCGCGACCTCACCAGGGTGGTAGGTAGGTGGTAGGTAGGTAGGTAGGTAGGTAGGTAGGTGGGTGGGGAGGTTTCCTAAGAAGGGTGCAAGCCAGGCAAGGAGCTGGTGAGGAGCCATCTCGCCATGTCGCGTTAGTCTCTCCTTTCCGACAACCATCCGGAACGTGTGTACTGTGTAGCGTGTGCGGCCGACACGCTCCGCCCGCCCGCAAGTACGTGCCCGATTACGCACACTGCAGTGCACCGATGCTGCTCTAGTGCTGTTAGGCCTGCGGGACATGCACAGCCCTTGGCAGTCTGTGCTGCTATGACTATATGAGATGTTGAAGCAAGCCCTTTCTTTTGTAGGCCTGTGGCTGGAGAGTGGAGAGCAGCGTTGTGGCACGACAACACAGATAAACAAAGCGGTGCAACCAAGCGGTGCACACTTCGAGCAAGCGCTTGCTGCGTTACATTGCCAACGACCGGCCATGCCAGGCCAGGCAAATCGCCTCGGTAATCGGCATGGTCTGATCGAGGCAGCAAGCCTCACATTCCCATTTCACATGTGTGGCCAACGATGCTAAACGGCAAGACCGGATGGAGCCAGCTGCACAGCTGCACAGAAAATCCTGCACCGTTTGTGCGAGCAAGGCCAGACCGTGACGGGTTAAGCTCGTGCGGCATGGGGACTGTGTATCGATGCCACGGAGGGCGTAGCTTGACAGTGCAGTCGTGCGTGCAGCTCGTGGCGCACACATTACTTTGCAACAAGTGAGACGCGCAGGTTGGCCTTCCACAGTTCCAGTTCCACTCAATCCTCAAGCATGTTGCAATGCGAGCTGCGCTGGCCCGCAGCACACCGTGTTGGGCACACGCAGGCAGATCCATGAGACCCTGACACAGCAACCAACAGGACCAATACCAGGACCAGGCCGGAGCCCCCGACACAGCACAGCACAGTGTAGGCCCAGCCGTCCAAGGCTGCAAAACGTGGATCATACGATACGTACAACGGGCGCTGGTGGCCACAACCATCACGTGCTCAAGTGAGACACGGCAACAGGCCCAATCGGGCCTTCTGGTCCCGCAATGCACGCAAAACCACAGATGGTGTGAACGCCAAGTCTACCGGGAACAGGCAAGGCCTTGGGTGCTGGCTGTGTATTTCACATATACATCACCCCCCCCCACACACACACACACACAAACATGCACACTATGCAAACTAACGCAGAGCGCAATCCGACGATGATCGGATGTGTCCATTTGCTATAGCACGGCTCCGCCACCCATGAATAGCCTACGCAGGTGGACATGCATGCGCCGGCCCATTTAGCATATGTCGGTGTATGTTGCCATGCAGGCAGGTCCGCGCTGATCGGCACGCATTGCATTCCGTCACAGCCCACCATAACTGGCCACACTGACAGGGTTGGTGAGGCTAGCTGCCTTCCCTCCTCATGTCGAGTGAAGTAGTGAATGCAGTTGGCGCATGGTGGTTAAGCGCACAGTACCACAGTGTGCGGTACACACAGTACACACAGTGTGCAGTCTCCGTCTATCCCGCAGGGTCAGTACACGGTACTCGGACGCGACATTCAAGATTGCTCACGTAAAATGACTCCACTAAAGCGCACAATTGCCGAGACCACCCTGCAAAAGGGTGGCCCCTGGAAGTACCACCAATGTGCTCAACACTTGCTGTCCCATCATGCACTGCGCATGTCTCACTGGCCATTGCGGCAGGGGCACGGGGGCGCGGCCAGATGCAAGCTCAGCATTTGGCATAACAAGATTATGTGCTCGACGACAACCTAGTGCGCCGCACAGCTAAACAGCTCGCACCTATTTAGAGGCTGAAACCTCCACGCACAGCGAACACAATAACTCAGCAACCTGGTCACCAATGCAACGTGCAGCAGCATGATGGCAAGTGTGGCCTGCAAAGTCCCCACATGCTGCGTGCACAGCGCAGCGGCAAGCTGACCACTCAAATGATGCATTCACAGGCCTTGCTGTTCGTACAGCTACAATGCACCATGTTCGCACACAATGCAGCGCTGTGTACCATCGGGATTCGTGGGTACGTCAGTACCTATATGGCTAAATCGCAGTCCTGTCCTGGTCCCGTCCTGCGACAAACTACGCAGCATGCAGTATGCACCACAGGCGGTGCTTGTGTCACACGCTCTGCAACCACTACGCCACTTGCCTTGAATGTCAAAGGCTATAGGCGCGTTCATGCGCACAGGGACGCGTGTGCAGCAAATGTAAGTATAGGGTGCGGAGGCAGCCCGCAACGTGCGCAGGAGTGGGGAGAGAATGCAAAACGTGCATCAGCAATTCGTGCATCAGCTGTGAAACGGGCCGCTCAAGCAGGCACCGCCAGGCGTGAAAGGCAACGCAACATGCCGCAAGTATGTAAGGACCCGCAATGCCAGGGAAAAAGCCTGAAAAAGCACACACCAGGGCCTCCACACGACACGTGGCGGGCTGGTGCTTTGCCAAGTGCATCATGACTTTGCCGGCGGCACGGCGCCGAGGTTGGAGATCAACCAAAGCTCAACCCCATCCGTGGCAAGCCGGAGGCTCAGACAATTACGTAAAGTGCAAAGTGTGGGCGACCCACTCGCCTGCCTCCTGCCTTTAACTGCCTTTAACCACCTGCTCCTACGCTTCCTCAGCAGGCCGGCAAGCAGCCATGCACACGCGAACAACCCCGCATGCATTCATGCATGTATGCCCAGCCAGGCTAAGCCGCACAAACGCTTACGCATCGTGCGCTAGTGCAACGACCCGCATGCGAATGCCAGACACGGATGAAATGGTGCAATGTGGGAATTGATGCGGGAAGCATGTGCCTGGCGCTGAGGCGACCAAGGCAAGTGAAGGCGGGCAGTGCATGCATGCAGTGAGTGAATGCCGGATGACAACGCACAGCGTGCTTGGGCTTAAGGGTGCAGATGACCCTTGGTGTTAGTGAGCATACTTGGGCGTATGGGTACAGAGAGACCCGGTTAGTGATCATATCGTGCAGGTGAGTACAAGGAGCAATTTAGACTCGAGTACTGCAGTATTTATACAAGTTTTGGTGCGTCATCCCAGCTCGCGATGGCGATTCGCTGCGATGTGAGCGCTCAATCACTGGCCGTGGAAGTTCGGCCAGAGCAATGATGTTACTATGTTAAGGACGCCTTGCGTTGGACTTGTAGCAGGCTGCAAGATGACGGATCTGCGACAAGGTACTTCCGCCCTCCCTCCAAGCTCATCATTCACTCCACATAACGACATGTGCAATGTCACGCAGCCGCCAGCACCAGTTATGACCCCAACATCTCATGATTAATCAGCGGAAGAAACTGAACCGTTACACCTGGCAAGCCGCGGCAGCGACAAATGGTGCCAGACTGCCAGCTGCTTGAGGCGGGTGCAAGAATCAGGAGCGCGCCGATCGCACTCCCGTCAAGCAATATCCGGGCCTGAGCCGGGGCGCCCCCGGCCACACTAATAGCCTGTCAGGTGGGTAGCCGGCGGATGTGGCACCTACCACCAGGGTTCAAGCGGTCGACAGTTCAGCCGCACGCTTATCGCTTCCGTGCTGCTCGCCCGCTGTGTGTGATGTAGCCTGAGGGGGGCTGTTGCTTTGCTTGATCATGATCGCGAGCTTCTTGGCGACCTCCAAAGCTGACGGTCTGCGCTGGGGGACCTTGTCCCAGCACGCCTGCGCGGATGCAGCAGCGGCGACAGCAGCATGCTCGGAATCACACCATGCACCCAATCTCCGGCAACCATACCGTGTCTCCTAGCACGTACGATGATGCATTCAGCGGCACGCGTGTATCACAACCGCATCCCCAGGAAAGGCCGTGCATGCACAGCGCCACTGTTCAGGGCTGAATGTTGGGGTTTAGGGTTATTGGGTTAGGTGCAGCTGTGCACCAGCCGCATGCACCAACAGAAGCACGGCAGCAGCAGTGTGCAGCGGCAACATATAAAATGCCAGGCTGCAGCGTTAACTGAAACCAATCGTCTTGGCGGCACCCTAACCTTGAACTCTGAACCTAAACCAATCACCCTAAAACCCAAACTTAAATCCTGAACCTTGAAGCAATAACCCTAACGGCACCATCCAGCGTGTTCAGTGTTCACGCACCCACCAGGATAAGCTTGCGCAGTGCCGGGGGCCAGGCGTCGTCGTCGTCGCCGTCAGGCAGCGGTGGCCGCTGGTGGCGCATCGTGACCGCCACCGCCACCTGCAGCGCCTCCATGCCCTCCCACGGAGGCCTGCGGACACGCAAGAGATTGGCCGCATGGAAATATGATCTCAACACACAAGCAGGGGCGTTGTGGCTTCGGGCTGAAACCTGCCTGTGCACGCAACACGTACGTGCACACACACGCTTTTGGTATGTTAGAAATATTTGGTTCCCGTGACGCCATGCAGTGTGCTTCCCTGAGGGCCGTGCAGTGCGTGTGCGTATGAGGATAGGAACTGCACGTGACAATGGCGACGTGACATGGTGTGTGAGTGTGTGCGCGTGTTGGTAAGGCGATTGCACGTGTTTCAGGAATTCTCGCGGGGCCGTGCCTATCAATGTGGGTAAACATGGAGGCTGCACCCGGTGGTAGTCAGCTGTCCGGGATGATCTGGCCGCTGCCGCAAACAAGAGCTTGTGTTGAGATCAGGTTTGTCTGGCTGCCACCCGCTCAACACACCACGTATGCAGTCATGCAGCCACTGCGACGCGCGTGTGGCAGGCGGTAAGCCGTCAAGCATGTACGTACGGTGGTGACGATATAGCGTGGCAAAGCACAGCAGAGGCCTAGTAGATGCCTAGTAGAGGTCTAGTGGAGGCCCAGTGGGGGCTCAGTGGAGGTCCAGTGGTGGCTACTCACCCTCCCACGAGCATCTCCCACATCACGATGCCTGCGCAGGAGCAAGCACGCAGCGTGCAGACAGGTTTTACACATTAACACACTGGTACGCTCATGATCAGGCTCATGATGCAACATACCAATCCATGCCATGAACACACATGGGTGAGCGCACATGGGCGCTTAGAGCCACGGTCTGAGATCATCACACCGCCGCATTCGTTTGCGCCTGCCCAGCCCAGACACCTCGCCATTGACAGGTTCATCATGTATCATCATTGCGCGTGTGCACATTGCATGGCCCCACCGAATGTGCATCTCACCACCTGGGTGATGCATGTATCGCAATTGTGCCGCAGAGTGCAGATGGCCTGAGGATGTCAGCCACGCCACACCCTCACGTGAGTTTGCATGCATGCTGTGTAGAGGGTGGACGCGGTGAGGCTGCCACAGAAGGAGGACGGAGCCCCGTGAAACAGCAATGCAACACTCAGGCAGGGTGGGTCTGTGAACCCTGACCTGCAAGTGAACCCCGACCTGCAAGACTGCGGCACGCACACAGCCATCGGTACATCACGCATGGGGTGCTGCGCTTACCTAGCGAGTAGATGTCGCAGCGCCACGTGATGCTTGTGGCGGCGCGGTCAAAGCACTGTGGCAGGCAGCAAGGCCGCAAGGCAGCAGGGAGGGGGGATGGCAAGGCCAAAGTGAGTAATTGACCCATTGGGTGAAGTTGCTGACTCTCAAGCCTTTAGGGGGCGGACCCTGCGCATCTTGCGCGTAGCAACTGCAACATCCTTCAGACCCTGTGCAAAAAGAACGGCACGCTGCCTGCACCTGCATGCCACTGGCAGGAGTGAGGAGTGCGGCAGAGGCGCAAGCAAGGAAATGGGTGGGCTCGTGAGCAATGCAGCAAGCGCGAGCAACAGAGGGGGAGAGAGCAGATAAGTGGTTGACTTTACATCACTTGGCCTATCAGGCCATTCATGGATGGCGTTAGTGCACATGAGCAGATAAGTGCGCTTGTTGCAGCTTGCAAGCCTTACGGCGCGCACGTGTGCCTAGTTGGTGTACACGTGCGGAGTCGTGCTGACATGCGGTTGTGTGCGGCTTGTTATTGTTTTGCGAGCTCACCTCAGGCGCGGTATCTGCGGCCCAGTGCAAGGTCCGACACGGTGCAAGGTCCGACACGGTGCAGCACGCAACGTGTGTTGCAGCCGGTGTTTGCAGATTCCCGTCCCGCACGGCATCGTTGTAGATCGATTGAACGACAGGTGGCAGGGTCGGTGGACGCGACCCGAAATCAAGTTGCATTACCGGGCAGATAAGGCACGGCACAAGCAGAAGCCGGGGCAGGAGTCAGCATGTGGCTCTTCTGACACCACCATGTCGTATTAGGTGCTTGTGATTCCAAGTGCTCCTTACAGTTAGTGACTCTGATTGCAGCCATTGTTTCCTCAAAACAAAACTAGCACATGAGCCGTCGGGAGAAATGCTCTGGCATTTTGCACAAACAAGTCAATGTGCAAACTGATGTGCCTTAAGGTGGGTTCTCTGATCCCCTCTGAGGGCAGCCTGGGCATTGGCTGGCAGGCCCAGGGCAAAAAAGTGCGAAACAGCCAACAGCATGCATGGCAAGCCGTTGCGCGTTTTGGCACTCACAAGGTGCGGTGCCCGCCTCCGGATGCTCCGTGTGCACGGTCTCCATGCTGAGGCGCGCCAGCCCAAAGTCTGTCAGCTTGGCGCAGCCGTCAGCGCGACCCTCCGCACACGCGGCGTCCAGCAGCACGTTGGCAGGCCTGCAGGCGCGGTGTGTGTGTGTGTGTGTGCCAGCCGTCAGCGCGAACACGCGCAACAAGCATGTTGAGAGTGGGCCACGAGCCAACACGACAAGCCCGCTCCCCCCTCCCCCCCCGCGGTGATGGTTATATGTGTGTGTGCGTCGCGCCAGGATGCAGAGTTGAACCCTGACAAGCCAAATGGGTATGACCGTATGAGCATGCAAATTGCGTGCCTCACCTGAGGTCTCGGTGGATGACAATTGATGCCAACCCTAGTAACCCCCGTCGCCCCCCCCCCACCCCACACACACGTGCAATAACACGGGAATTACGCACGGGAATCACACGCAACAGCCCCACGGCCGCCTCTTTCTGACACACACACGCAAGCAAGCGTGTTCCTTACTTGAGATCTCTGTGGATGACAAAGGGGTGCAGGTGCGCCAGCCCGCATGCGATGTCGTGCGCAATGCGCAGCACCTGCAAAAATGCGAACGATGAACGGCAGGCATCCCGTCGTCTACATGGGGCCGCACTTCAGCACGGCAGACAGGTGATGCGAAGCGAAGGAACACGCCTGGCACGCTGCTGCCACACGACGCTACAATGCTGCAAGCTTGCGATGTGACGTGACACGATTGGCAATCAGCGTGGGCACACATGACCTTTTCCTGCGGTACTGCCTGCAATTGCTGACCAGACACAGAGCCTTGCATGGCCCAAAGCTCGCTGGCGCGGTCAGCCGTGTCACAACTGCCCAGCTCTGGTTGGGTGGTTTGTGTGCCATACCATTCACCCATATAGATCCCTTTTTTTTGGTTACGTTTCCCATGCAGAGGGGGGGGACCTCTCCCCCCATTTTGAATGCAAAATGATCCATGACCGTTCAGAGCCGTTCCCCAGTCTGAGGCCATGGTGCGCACACCATTAGAAAGCCCTCGACATGTGCTTTCCAGCCATGGGTTCACATGGGCCTCAGACTGGGGAAGGGGTCCGGGGCGCCCTGGCGAATGTGGGGGGTGCGGAATGGGGGCGTTTGGCATGTCATTGACTGCCTGTGCTTTGAACACCAGCATGCAGGCATGCATTGCACTGCTGTTGGTTATATGATACAAAATACGTCCTGCCTCTCTGCTTACAACAAGGAATGAGCGTTCTGCGGCTGGTTTGGACATCCGGGCTAGGGTTGAGATAAGTTCCGGGTCGATGGGACATGGAGCGCGGGCGCCTTATCAAAACGACTATATAGGCAATAAACAACACAAACGATGTCATGCTGCAGCTGGATTGACCAACAGCTTGGCTCGCTTCGGCCCCACAATTTTGAAATGCAAGCTGGGGGACGGCCAGCCTGTCCAGCCAGCAGCGGGGCACCTCATGTGCTCAGCTATTATCTTGGGCAACCTGAAGTTTGACTTTGTAAGTGTGGCTTGAAGGAACTGGCCCAGGTAGTGGGGTTCAGTGTTTTGGGCGACCATCGCCAAATTGCATGGCAGTAGGTTCAAATGAAAGCCCTTCCAAAATTATGGCCATTCATATGATGTTTAGGTCAAACAGATGATCCCTTGCTTCCATGCATGCATTTCAATCCAGAAAATCGTGAAATCGGGCATGTTGCAAAGGCCGTAGCTGAGTCAATTCTAAGCCGTTTTGAGCCAGAGAACTTGCTGTGGGTGCCCCATGATACGGAGTATCAGTTCACGCTGTCAGAAGCTAGCTTGCATATGTGTGTGCAATTTGGCAGCATGATAACACGCGCCGGTTTTGGAGCTTGCAAGTTTGAGCAGCCGGTTCCCGTACGCAGGCGTGTGCATGTACCAAATGACTATATAACCTATGTACTTACATAAAAAGGATCACTTTTCATCTTGGGATGGTTTTCAGAAGCAATGGTTTGGATGCAGTGCATTACATGCCCATTCATGTCATGTAGCGGCAAACGCCATGTTGACGCCATGCATACGAGGATCAGGACATGGCACCACATCTCTCAGGTGCATACCAGACAAGACCCAGGTACACAGTCCAATGGCCAGAAAACGCATTTCCTAGCAGTAGCATTGTGTGGCGTCACGGGCGATGTGGGCAGCCGCTTACGACCCATGCATGGTGCCGGGTAGCTGCGGTGTGTGCAACGCCATCAGTCAGGGCCACCAGGGGCTGGTCATTGTCACTGTGAGTGCCACTGTGCACTTCAGCGTGCCCGCCTAGCATCTCTCCGCTGCTCGTGCTTGAGTCTGCAGGGTTGAGGTTGCCACGCAAGCGCTGGCACGACCGCACGCATGCAGGTGAGTGGTGCGCCTCGCATGCGTGCAATCACCACACCCACACATACCACCAGCCTTATTATCAAAGCCGAGCAAACCGGCCTGCCGTCTGCAGTTGCTCTGAGTACCTAGCGCAGCCTCCACTACAGGTGTGACCGCTTGGCTGCCGTGCCGCCATGCGGCGGTGCTCCACACGCTCATGCTCATGCTCAACGCTCATGCTCTGCTGCTGGTTGCTTAGGTTGCTTCTGATGTGCCCTTGACTCTGCCGTGAGCAGCCAGCAGCGTTTGCGCAGCAGGCGGTGAGCTGCATCATTGGCAGTTGCCAGTTGTTTCTGCAGGCACCTGAGCATTTGTATGCTATGTTACGCAGCTCGATGGATGCTGCCCACCTTACGTTGTGTCTGAACAGAGTGAGCACTAGCGGTGCAAAGGCCCCTTGCTGAAGGTGCCCAGCTGCGGCGCGCGCGGGTTACCAGCTTACCGCTGAATGCGTGCGTCTCGGGGTTCGCAACTCCTTGCTTGGGTGATAGCTCGCCGCAAGCAACATGCTGCATGGCATCCATGCCACAGGCGTGGCATACGTGGGGCTGGAGCAACCGTCCAAAACCGGAGCAGCTGTGGCATTGGAGAACGCATGTGGAATGTCATGCTAGGTCTAGCTTTCGCCCCAAGTGTTGCCGTACGCTTAGTGCGCTGCCTGTGCTATGCCTGTTCTTGATGCTGCTGTTGTTGCTGTTACGTCTGACGCATGTTACTTGTTTACGTTGGGAATATAAGCAGACGTTAGCGTTGTGTCTGAAACTGCACATGTGCGCCAGGCGGCTCCGGATGTCGTGCGTGCGGTTACCCTCTCTTCCTGCATTCAAGCTATAGCTTTCAGCAGCCTTTTCATACTCCTCTGCAGCAGCCTGCTCCAGGGCAGTGGCGGTTGTAGGTGCTGCGGCTGGTTGGCGCAAGTAATTGCGCATCGTTGACGCCAACCCGACTTCCCATACATAATCGCTGCATGCAGAGGAGGACTGCATTGCAGTCGACTTGCTGCCCCATAGCCACCTGATGCTGCTGGTCCTGCGCCATGGCTGGCCAGATAGCGACGCGCCGTCTTCGTTGCAATCTTGTGCTGTGCAATTTGCTGTGCGCGTCCATACCAGAGCCTGGATCTCGGCGCTGGACCCAAGCCTGCATGGCTGTAGTAGCAGCCATAACGTGTGGCCACTTCTGCTTGTCGCCTTATGTGCAAGAGGGTGTCCACCCAGCAGGCCAAGAGGGTGGCCCCAGTGAAGTGACTGGGGATTCCCTGTGCACAGCAGATGACCCTAGACCCCCCGATGCAGTGCGTTTTACAGGTCGCGCCCGAGACGAAAAACGGTCCTTGTATGTTTAACATGTGCCGGCAAGGGCCATCTCACTGCTGACATCGCTCCTGAATTTCCCAGACCACGCCAAAGGCTCACTGTCGGGTGCAATTCGGAAGTCTTCACTAACACGGCGCAACTCGACTACTGTCGGTGTTGCCCAAAGCAAAGTTGTCCGAGAGGTCGATACAATGAAGTCGAGCAGGTCCAGGCGGTGTGCTTGCACCGTCGGGGCTCTCAGGAGGTCCCAACTGCTGGTGTACTGCATTGTCAGATTGGCTTGCAAAACACGACAGAGTGCTTACAGCAGGCCAGGCACGGCTTTTTTAAAGTCTCTTAATATGTTTGAACACGTTCTAGTCAGGTAGGTAACCAGATGTTGCCCTTCTGGTGATTTCGTTTTTGTGGGGGCGTGTTTCACCCCTCCGCTTGCCGCAAATTTGCACGGACTGGTTCTTAGCACTCAGGGCACCAAATTGAGCCAGAGAAAGAGCCTGTGCCCTAAAGTCACGCAAATAACCCGCACATTAAATCTTGGAGCGTTTCTTGATACTGCCCCAAACACTGAACCCCACTACCAGGATGCTTTCGGACGGTCACAGATGGCGTGCAGACGATCAGGTTTTGGCCTCCCAAGGCCAGTCCACTGGCTGAAAAGCAGCCAATCCACCTCTGTTATCTGTATACATACCACACACGACCCCTGGGCTACGTCGCTGAGCCTCAGGTGGAAACCTTTACTCCAAATTTGGCGGCAGCGACGCCGAGACGCACCCTGCAGTGCACGTTTTCCCGCATCTTTGGGCCCCGTCTTAGCAACCTGGGATATTTCTTTAGGTAATAACAACGCAACCTGCAGCGTTCATAGTGGCAGAAGCACCACCTGCAGTGTGTGCTCGCCCAGGTCAGGATGGCAAAAAGTCAAAATGAACAGGAAGGCCGCTGAACGTTCGCGCCCGACCTCCAGGAAAAAGCGAGAGCACTATTCTATGTTCCACAAGACTTTTGGGAGCTTCCGGGGCGGATGGCAGGGCCCGCAGCGACATTTCATCAGAAATATCATGGTTCAGCCTTTGGTCACAGAGGTCCCCCCCCTCTGTTTCCCATGTCCCTTGTCCTTTGCCCCGTTGCATGCATCAAGGGGTGCTGATGTGCTTACCCTAGCGAGCGGCAACCGCCCGCCAGTAGCGGCCGAGCCCAACACGATGCGCTGCGGCCCGCCCGGGTGCCGCTGGTCCGGCCGCCCCGCCGGATCTGGATACGGCGCATCCCCAGACAGATCCTGAGGTACGTGTGTTGCGTACAGCAGATCTTGCAGCGAGCCCCACATGCGCTCCATGATTAAGAAGGGGCTGCTGAGGTGCTGCTGCTGCTGCTGCTGTGGCGGCGATGATGGTGGCGGCGGTGCCGTCTGCGGCGGCGTCAGACCCGCACCCAGCAGCCTCACCACGTTGCGGTGCGGCGCCAGCGCGCACATAACCTCCGCCTCTTGTAGCAGCGAGCGAAGGGCCACTGCGGGCGAGGGCGGATACGGGCCAGGCAGGGGCCAATTCAGCGCCAATGCTTAACACGGTCAACAATGCTCCACCCGTCAACCAGCGCTACCACCGTTACCAGCCGCGAGGCGATTTTGATTGCGCAACCGTTAGGATTCGACGTATGACGGTATGTTCAAGTGAGGGGCATACGCTCTGGCATCTTGGAAACATTCAAAACCAGGTGAACCGTGCAAGGGTGACACAATGACACATTGCCACCGTTGCCACCGCATGGGTGTTAACGTGACTGCATGCCAGTCTTCCAGCTTCGCAGGTGTGCTTTGTGAGTAGACTGGAATACAGCTCCTGGAGTGGGTACCCATGCTTTCGTTGCTAGAGACGCATGACAGAGAATGTTTAGCGCAGTGCAGGATATATTGCACGCAACTCCCTGCATCGCATATTCGCATCGCACCTTCTGATTGAAGGTGCATCAAGACTGTATGCAGCTTCTTGACGGCCACTGTTTCGCCTCGGTAAGTGCCCTCCACCACCTGACCGGCCCAGCCCTGGCCAAGCACGCGGTTGTCATGGCACTGCGGGGCAAATAATACATAAATGATACACCCACTGCGGCACTGCGGGGCACGAGCAGCAGAGCGAGCGGCGTGTGGCGGAAAGGCCAGCGGCATGTCACAAACAAGCGATGCCGCATGCAGTCTCCCCAGTGCAGCGCAGTCGGCCTTCTGGCAACCAAACGAATGAATGATGCAGGTGTGCATTGGTGGTGCACGTGCATACTGAACAGCACGCCTTTTTACGCGCACTGGTCACAGCACCGCTTGCATGTGCCGGCTGGGTAGCTGTGTCGTTGCAGCTGTGTGCTGTGGGTATGGCAAACCATGCGCATTCCGAGTGCAATCCAGAACACAATCACAATGACGCTCTCTGTATGTCTCCCGCTCCCCATCCGGGAGGCCAAGCGGCCCATGCTCCCCCCAGATGGGGACGATACGACAAGAAACGCACGCATGAAATGCGTGCCTCACCTCGACGTCCACACCCAACACGAGGTCCAGCCGGGCGCCACCGCCCCCAGCGCGCCCACCGGCGCCCACAGCGCCAAAGACCGGCCGCCCGCCGGCACCCGCGCCCTCCGGAGTGGCCAGATCGCTGGGCGCGTCGGTGGCCATGAGGCCGCTTCCCGTACTGCACAGATCCCCTGTGCCAGGCAGGGCTGCTGTACAAATAGATGTGGTCGAAACCCAAGGCTGGGTTTCATCGGCCCTGGTGTGGGAGCAAACCGATGTAGAGGAGCCCTTTGCAGCGCGATCTGGGTCGGCGCTGGCGCGATCTGGGTCACACGATTGCTCTACCGTGGCAGCTGTGCCAGTAGTAAGCGTGCCGCAGTTGTCAGGCTTGCTGTCCAGCGGTGACCCTGTGCGCTCCTTTCTGTCCAGGCTGCAACACGATGACCCAAATCGCACACCAAGGCCATGACCCTGTTGTGTTTGGGTGCACTCACTATCAAGCCTTGCGCATGAGGTTCCCTGCAGTAAGCCTGCTGATTCAAATCCCTCTAGTGCCTCAAAATGCCCAAGCTTGCCTTGGCTGACATGTGGCTGCGGTGCATGACTTGGACAAGCACTGACCTAACCTTCTCGGCTGCTCCCGCTTGATGCTCTGTCTCCCATGCCAGGCACCACAGCGAAATAAATGTCACTTGCGAAGCATGGTCATACTTGCAAAGTGTAAGAGATGGGCGGTGTAAGGTGAACCGCAGATGCGACACAGGGTTCGGTCAAGTCACACCCTTCGTACGCATGCACGTTGTCCATGAACGCCATTCGCATACCTGCTGAGCTCTTTTGCATGCCCGTTGAGCCCAGCCCAACAGCCTGTGCAACCAGTGCACGTCACAAACGCGAGTCCCGCCTCCAGCCGTGTATGCTGATGTGGGTCGGTGTTAGGAAGCGCCCCCTGGTGTGCGTCGCCATTTGGGTCATGTAGTGAGGTGGATCGCGTCGGCTGCTGCTCTGCGCACTCAAAGCAGCCCTTTCTGCGTGGGCAGGCGCGCTGCCGCCGCTGCCGGCTCCGCTTGCGCCACAGCAGAGCCATCACAGCAACGATGACAGCTGCGCCTCCTGCCGGTGCCGGTCAACAACGCACAACACTTTAGCGCAGTTATCGTTGCACGCCCGCAGCGGGAGTGAAAGCATGAACCACAAGCCCACCCCAGGTGAAAAGCCCTTGGGCTCCTGGGGCCTGTTGCATCTCAGGCTCCTTCAACACGCACATGCCAGTGCCCTGGCAACGGCAACGACCCACGTCAGCCATACAGTTGCATGCTGAGTGGGCGAGTGGCTGTGCTTAACCCCCTCCCTCCCTTGCACGCCCAGGCGCGCCATGTCGCATCAAAAGGCCACTACTACAGCTTCAGGAGCGTACTACCTGGGACCCAGGCAGTGCACTACGCGGCGAGTATGCTTACAAGGAGGCTTACCTAACACGGTCGGCAATATAACTGCCAGGTGCTGAGGAGTGCTGCTGGCCCGGTTGAGTTTGGGTGGAAATGGGTCCATGCTCTGGTACATAGAGTCATACTTCCTCACACAGTTCTCCCACCTTGACAGCACAGGACAGCAGGGCAGCAGCGGCGGTTTCAGGAGCCGACTGCCTTGTCGCCGGGTGACAAACGGGGTGCACCCGTGCGAAGGACTTAGCATACTTGCGACAGTCACAACAGGGGCAAAAGTGTGGAACAGTAAAACATACAGAGAGTTTGCCCTGGCTTACCCCTGGCTACGGATGCAGTCGTCTGGGAACGGGTGCACTACAACAGTCACACCATCCTGTACGTTGACGAAGTAGCCGAGGGGTTGATTGGACTCATCCCGTGCCACTCGAACATAGCTGAGTACGTGTAAGATTGTATCAAAGCATTCAGCCTGGAACTCCACAGACGCTTTCCGGCAAGCGGGAGTTGTGGCGAGCTGCGACGATTGATTGCCAGGGAACTCTGGCGGGCGGAGCTTCTGTGCGACTGGTGTGTTGTTAATCAAGTACTTTGGTTGGGCACCTGATGCTTGCAAGTTGACGCAGCTTTCAAGGTTGACTAGGGACCATTCACCACGAGGGATGCCCAGCTGTGGAGCAAGCAAGTCAAGACCTGCATATCGTGCACGCCGCCATGGTAAACGTCAGGCCGGGCCGTGCAAACACAGTAAAGAAGGTGGGCACCAGGTTGGAGGCAGTAACTGTGTGCGCTGAAACGGCTGTGGGAGGTGCGCAATGCCCAGCAATGCCCCCACCTGGCGCCAGCAAATTCAAGAGCCGCATTCGATAGAGCCACAAGTTTCTGAAGGTTAGCTTGGCACTGCTGCTTAGTATAACACGCCTCGGCAAGTAGCCCAAGTCAAGAAGCGGCCACTCATCCAGGCTCCCTCGACCCTCGATGAGCAATGCCCGTCCGGGCTGTATAATGATGACGTGTGCTGCTGGCCAGTTCTCCTCTGTCATAGTCATATCAATGAACGGAGGAATAATGACTCGGCTCACAGTTTGGTCCGCAAAGGCAGCACGCAGCTTCCAAACGTCCGTCACTGTCACGCTGTTCGCGACGCCAGCGGCCGACACAGCAGCAAACCAGGCGAGAACCAGAAAGAATGAATTCATTTCATCAGGGCCAGCAAGCGGGCTCATAGAGTTGGCCCAGGCGCTGCGTTATCAGGCAACATAGGACCCTTGATGGAAGAGCGCGGCGTAAAGTGCGTTAAGCCGCAAGAAAGGCCATGCCACAGACCATCGAAAGAATCACGACTGAAGTTGCATTGTTGCTTGTTGCAACACATGTGCGGACATATGCTATAAACTACTTCGCTGGACAATACCGAACACCGGTACCTGAATGCGACTGACTAAAGCAATGTAAGTAAGCCGAAACACCTCAGCATGACCCCAGGAACGTGTTGTCACCTCACCACAGGATTGTTTGAAGCGTGTCAACCTGCGTTGATGAAAATCCCTGGTCTCGGTGTTGGTCTCATCTTGCTGCCTTTAGAGTTTAGACGAATCGTCTGGTTACATTGAACCATGTGCCGAACCTCCAAACCAAAGCACTCCATCCTTCTTCCTGGAGCTGACATGTTGTTGAGCAGTGCTTGAAGCACAATTGCCAGCACAGTACAATGTCCGGCTCACACAGCACACAGCACGCACGACAGTAATCATCCCCAAAACGCTGGACCCGCTGGACAACGCGAACATAGCACGTCAAGTAGCTTGATGCGTGTCGCGTCGCTGCTGGTGTGTTGAGTTGACTGTGTTGCAGTCTGTTCAGAGTGTCGACCAGCGCGCAGTTGCGTTGCAGGTGCGCGAATGTCCTCCTGGTGTGGCCTTGCCTTGTGTGCAGGAATGGACTACATGAAGGCAGCATCAAACCTGTGTGCGCCAGTTTGGGCGACACGACAAGCAGCGGTTTTGTCGATCCACGCTGCGGTTTGCCACAATGAACCAGCCCGCCTGCAGGTGGCAGAGATCAAAGTGCTTGTCCCAGCACTGGTGAGCATGATTGTAAGGAGGGTGAAGTTCAAGGCCTCTGAAGCTATGCAGCAAGACCACCACATGGCAGAGCTGGCCGCTCTGGAGGTGGTGTGGTTTCTGTCCAACAAGCAGCAGCCTGACGACACAACTGACGCTGTGTACAGTGCTCTGCTGGACTGTGGCAAGGACTTTGATGCTTTAGTCAACAAAATCTGTGGTGAAGCTGACAGACAGCGTGACTCTCAGCTGCCAGAGCATCCAAGGGATTGGGTCATGGTTTCGCTGGCGTGCATTCTCGACTTAGTGGTGGAGCTGTCGAGACGAGAGACGCGGCAGCTTTCCCCAGAGCTCATTGATACGCTTGTCAACACGGTGAGCAAGGCAGCGCACAGGGGCGACTCACCGCGCTGTGTTGAGTGCCATCCAGTGCTGAGCATGATTAAACCTGTTCTTGCAAGTTCCTGACCTGGTCATCAGCAACCTGTATCGCTGCAACCCAGCCACTCAGTGTCGATGATGGGCTCGTCTGCTCAGCGGCATTTATAAGCATGTGCTCGTGACGTTCTACGCTTTGCTGCCAGACATTCCCCGTGCTTGCCTTCACTCGATGGTTGCTGCAGCAGCTGGCACGATGAGCCTGCATTGTAGTTGTGTTGCACATGCCAACCAGCACTGTTCTGTACGCAGTGGTTGCTGGCACTGAGGCATTGTCGATGGCAGGTTGTGATGGCCACAAACTCAGGGATGCCGCCTTGCCTCCTGTATCACACACACACTGCTGCTGCTTGTGCGTTGTGTGCGCTGCCGCATGCGGCTGCCTGCCCGCCACAGTGCATACGGCACGGTGGGCCTGGCTTCCTCTGCATGTGCTGCATCGTGCTGAAGGACCACCTGTGGAGGTCCATCGCAGACCAGGGGGAGTCGCCACCCGCCATGATCTGCCATCAGCACGCGTTGCAGATGGGCAAGACCGTGAGGGTATGTGCGCTGCCGCCGGGTGATGAACAACCGAGTTATGACTCTGGCTTTAATGCTTGTAATGCTGCCCATTTTTAGCAACCGCATGCTTAATTGGGGAATTGGAGTGTCCAGGGGGTGCTGGCATGCATGGGAAGCGGCCTATGTGCATCTGTACTATGTCTGCACCGTCACATAATCCATCCTAGGCAGGATTGTGAACACACATCTGGCTTGCCAATGCAGTGGCCATTCAGCCTGCGTTTCATGGCATTCATGCAGCTGCTGGTCAGGCCAAGCCATCGTCAAAACGGCGTGTTGGGCCACAGAACGTGAAGTCAGGAAGACACCGTCATGCACACGCACATTCATCATGCAATGCGCAACACCCGCTGCCGCAGGTGCTGGCCAAGCTCTGCCCCACCCTCCCCGATGTCCTTGCCCTCAACCCCAGCACGGCCGCCCAGCGCACCTTCGCATATGGCCAGGCGCTGGTCTTCCTGGCAACGATCGTCTATGCCGCGTGCTGCGAACAAGCGCATGCTGCTCAGATCTTGGCAGGCACCGCCTCATATGCGGCGCAGGTGCAACGCGATAGGCAGCAGCTGCTTGCCCTGGTCAAGGGGCTGGACCTGAGTCCGCTGCTGCCAGGCCTGCAGGGCCTCCATGTACCGTTCGACCTAATGGTCATGCCGTTCCTTACGCTCAACCCCAGCGTGGCCAAGCCAATCATGGACTGGCTCCTGCCCCACATCTTGCACCTCGTGTCCCCGGACAGCGCCTGCACGTTTGACATGCACGCAGCAACCGATGGCGCTGTCCCTGAGGCGGGGCTGCGCATGCAGCGCAGCCTGGAGGCAGCCACCTGCATGTCCTGGATGCTGCATTACGAATCGCGTCACCCAGGCACGTTTGAGCTTCTGTCAACAGCGGGGTATACTGCGCCACGGCTGGCTGGGCGCGCTGACATCCATGCTGCTCCACGAAGAGATCCAGCTGCATGAGACTGCCATGGAATACACACTGGCGACGCGGAAGGCGTGCCCCGCGTTAGGCGGCGCGGTGGCGGCGGATCATGTGCGGCGTGTGCGCGAGCGCGCTGCTGCGGACACGGCCACGGAAGCCATGGCTGCTGCTGCTGCCGCTGAACGGACAGCGGCGCCGAGTCTACATGACCCTGTGGAAGCCCGCATTCGTTGGGCGCAGGCACTGAATGGCGCCGTGCTGCATCCCCCTGTAGGTGGGTGTACGGCCAGCCCTGAGCGCGTGCATGAGTCTGATTGGGTGATTGGGCACAGTCACCGCACAGCAGAGGCTGCACTTCGCTTCGCTTCGCTTCATGTGCATCATTTCGGCAAGGCAAGCCACCGACAAAGCAACGCATGTACATGCGCAGCACGTGCTACTGATATGCGCCGTTCCCCTGATTCACTTAGGTGTAGCCATTGTGTGTATTCTGCAACCCCATTACATTTATGCGTGCACCGCCCGGTGTAGGGTCCGACGAGGATCGGGGGTGCATCATGATCCTCGCTTGCAAGGCGCTGCAGCTGTTTCTTACGGAGCTCCCAATCATCCCAGAGCTGTCTGAGCCAGTCATGCACGCCGCCGCGGTGGCCCTAAGCCCCGACCAGCGAGCGGCTGTGCAGGCAACGGCCGCCATGCGAGCTCCGAGACCACGCTCCGCGCTGATAAGGCGCTTCCCGGGCGCGTTTGCCGGCTCTCGCGGGCTGCGCTTTGAGGCAATGCTGGCATCAGCAGGCAATGCCGTGATCATGCCCGAGGCGCGCCGGGCAATGTATGAGGCTCAGGAGCGGGAAAAAGCAACGGTCAAAGCGGCGGCGGATGCAGCAGCAGGCACTGCAGCAGCCGACAGCGGTGACGGCGGTGGCGCCAACGGTGCTGCTGCTGCAGCGGCAGCACCAGCAGATGCGGCATGGCAGGTGCCACTGGCGACGATGTGTGAGACACCCTCAGGCGGTGGCGGGAACAATGCTGACACCGCTGCCACCACCGCTGCAGGGACGGGCACAGCGGCAGGGCCCAGCACTGCTCCAAGCGCTGAGCAAAAGTCCATATCAGAGGTGGCAGCGGCAGCGGCGGCCGAAACTCCTGCTGCTGGGGTGTGCACAGGCGATGGTGCTGCTGCCGTCACCGCAGAAGCAGATGCAAAACAGGCCACTGCAACGGTAGCGTCCGCTACCGAGTATTTGCACTCTCTCATGATGTACGTCCCAGCGCCTGTGCCTCCGAGCTTTACTGCAGCGCCTTATTGCCCGTACGAGGAGTCGCTGTTTGAAGCGCTTGAGTCCTTGTGCACGCCGGACACGTGGCGGGGCCGCATGTTTGCAACATCCTCCAGTGCAGACTTCATGCATTGTCGGCAGGAGATGCAGCTCTGGCTGGACAAGCTGCGGCCCACCATCCAGGTGATAAGCATGTGCTTGGCCCCTTAGATGCAGCCATTCGACGAGCTGCGTGCGCATGTTGTCTGGGCAAACCCAGACGATGTGTGCTGCAACATAGCGGGCATCAATCAGGCTGATTTGTCGAGTGCAGCAAAACAAACTTGTGACAAACAGTGCAGGCTGGTAAGTGTACGGGAGTTGTAAACATTTGTTAGGACTCCAGCTGCACGCCAAGGTCTTGGGCGCTGCGGTGCAGATGGCGACGTGTATGACAGGTCATGAAGGGAGGTGCTGACCCTGTGGCCTGGCCCAGCAGCCAGGGACCAGGATGTTTGAATGTACTGCTATTACGAATGCGAACGGTCGATGACAGCAACCGACAAGGCCTCATCTTGGGCGCATGTGGTCCTAAGGTGTACTGTCAAGGCCGCACCTGCAAACGCA
>BDDA01000591.1:36425-54062 GCA_001662385.1 Chlamydomonas asymmetrica
GCCTGCAGCTTCAGCCGCAACAGCAGTGGCGGCAGCGGCAGCGGCAGCAGACCGGCAATGCGCGCAGTGCGGCGCGGGGCCCGGTGGCGGCATCAAGCTGCAACGCTGCGCCGGCTGCGAGCGCGTGCGCTACTGCGGGCCCGCGTGCCAGAAGGCGCACTGGAAGGCGGGCCACAAGCGCGAGTGCGCCACGGCGCTGCAGCAGCCGCGGCAGGCGCAATAGGAACGTGCACCACCAACATAGAATGCTATGTAAGGACCAGCGGCCTTGCTAGCCGGCGGTTACGGTATGCTTACCCGCTAGCGTACGGGAAAGGACCATACGCTCATAGCAGCACGCCAGCGCAGGCACTGCTGCCCTAGGCGGTGGTTGTTTGTGGCACGCACAACTGGCAGTGGCATACTGTCCGTGGCATACTTTTGTACTTTCATTCTTTCGGAATTCATACACTAGAACATTGCTGCTGCCACTGGAAACGCACAATACACCTCCATGCAGGGCTGGTAGGGAGGGCGGTACCCGCATGCATTCACGTGACGCGTGCCCGCGGCTATGCTCATGCTTGCATGTGCATGAAGCCGTTATGTGAATGCAGATGTGAATGCCAGCCTGTTATATGCATGCTGTTATATTGTCCTGCACTGAGAATGGACCTCTTGCACACCATCTGAGCCCACCTGTAAAACTCGACTGCATACACGGCGCGCCCGCGCCGCAGAAGGCGTGCCGCGTCTATGCTCATGCTGGCTTGTGTCTGAAGCCGTTCTGTTCGTTTCATTGTGTAATATATTGTGTGGCTACTTGCCGCAAGCGGTTTGGTGCAGTTTGGAGTGCGTTTTGGGCTGGATCCGGAAGGCGTTTGGGGGTGGGGTTGAAGGCGTTTTACCCCCTAGAATACCTGGTCCTACTACTTTCATACTTTGACAACGTTTACCTCATGCAGGCACCCTTCGTAACGGGCTAGCAGGGATGTGCGCACGTGCATGCACGGCAATGGCTGGCTTGTGAGTGAGTCAGTAGTGCTTGGCGTTTGGGTGGACGACTCAAGCGCTGCACCTGCGGCACCTGCAGCCCTACCCACGATAGATTTTCATATTGTGTCTTGCCTGACCTTCATGAGTCTCACTGGACATTTCGGTGGATACTTGGATGCGACTGCACTAAGCAATTCGAATAAGCTGGAACACATCAGCATACAGGTAGCGCCATGTGGCCTATTTCACACCGCCCTGGGTGGTGCCCTGGTGTGGGTGGTGTGAAGGCATATTTGCGGGCCTGTGATGGTTTCGGTCTGACACACACACAGGACTAAGCAGGTTGGACTAGGCAGCCTTTGCGTGGTGCTTTAGTCAAGTAGTCATGTTTGCACTACCGCCAGGCGGTCCATTTAAGCAGTGTGAGCTATGGCAACCAGACAAGTGCACCGGCTGACCGCCCTAACGCCATAACCAGCGCTTGTACGCCTGCCACTGCGCAGGCTGCCCATTAACTTAAGTTAATGACACCAGCGGTAGTGCTGCAAGTGCCTCCTGCAAACCCAGTGCCACCCATTACAGTAGGAAATGGCACCAATCTGTCCCTGTCCCGATGTGAATGTAAAAAACAGATTGGAATCCCTGGTCGTCTCGTTGGTCTCATCGTCTGGCTTGGAACAAAGCGTCTGGTGTTGCATTAAGCGCACACCGTGCACTGAACCTCCACTGAGTCTTCATCATGTGAGCTCACGTGTCAAGCAGTGGTTGCAGCAGCAGTTTGCGTTATGGTTTGCACAGCACACGCAGCACGACAGTCTCCTTCCCGAAACGCTGGACCTCCCCTGGGCAAAGCAAAAGTCAGCAATTCAATAAGCTTGATGCGTACGTTGTCTGTGTTGCTTCGTTTCTGTTGTTGCGTCGTTCCTCGTGCAGTCAGCTCACTGTATGTCCACGGTTGCGCTTTCGATGCACGACTGTCCCGTGGTGGTGTGGCTTCGCCTTGTGTGCAGGAATGGACTATGTGAAGGCAGCAGCAGACCTGTATGGACCTGCTTGGTCAACACGTCAAGCAGCGCTTGGTGCGATCCATGCAGAAATTTGCGATCGTGAACCATCCCGCAGCCTGGAGGTGGCAGAGATGAAGGTGCTTATACCAGCCCTAGTGAGCCTGATTGTGAGGAAGGTCAAGTCCAAAGCTTCTGAAGCTGTACAGCGGGACCACCACATAGCAGAGCTGCACGCTATGGAGGTTATGTGCACGCTGGCCAGCGCGCAGCAGCCTGCTGACACGTTTGACGCCTTGTGCCATGCTCTGCTGGGCTGTGGCGAGGACTTTGATGCTTTGGTCACGTTGGTCTGTGATAAGGCTGACATCCAGAATGAGTCTCTGCTGCCAGAGCGTCCAAGGGTGTGGGTCACCGCGGTTTCGCTGGCGTTCATGCTTGACGTGTTTGTGGAGCTGTCCAAACAAGAGCCACTTCGCCTTTCTCCAGAGCTCTTCGATAGGCTTGTCAATACGGTGAGTGTGGCTGAACATGTGGCAGGGTGACCGCTATGGGTGGCCTGCGTGTGGTTCACGAAGCGTTGCTGTGTGAAGTCCTCTGCGCAGACTGAACCGGCTTGCAAGGTCCCAACCACTCACCAGCAACCTGCAACCCACGCTGCATCGTTGGGCACTGTAGCACCTATAGATAAGCATGATTGTATGTCACCTTGATGACCGGGTCATAAGACCTTCAACGCACCCACCCACATCGTGCCTGTGCTGGTTTCTTGCTGAAGCTGCCATAACGCCTTGCCCGTGTTGTGTTGCACATACCAACCAACACTGCACTGCACACCCTCGTTGCTGGCACTGAGCCATCGTCAATGTTGATGGCCACAGACCCAGCACTCACAGGGTCTATGTGCTGCCTTCCCTCCTGTACCCGTATGCCTGACTGCTGACTGCTTGCCTTTGGTGCACGGCTGCGTGCCCACCACAGTGCATCCGGCAAGGTGGCCCTTGGATTCTCGGCCAGTGCTGCACTATGCTGAAGGCCCATCTGTTGAACTATTTGGAGGCCTGCTTAGGGGAGTCGCCGCCGACCGCAACGTTCCTGCAGCACGCAGTGCAGATGGGCAAGACCGTCACGGTACGTGCGCTGCCCAATGATGCACGATCGTGTGATGATAATGGTGCGGGTTTGATGCTGCCCATCTTCAACAACAACATAGGTGATTGGGGTCAAGGAGGGGTCAGGGAGGTAGCAGGGAAAGCAGAGGGGTGACAGGCCATATAGTCAGCACCGTCATGCATAACGACAGTAATCACGCAATAATGTGCAACGCGCGGTGCTGCAGGTGCTGGCCAAGCTCTGCCCCACGCTCTGCGATGTCTTCGCCTGCCAGCCCGGTACAGCCGCTCTGCGCACCTTCGCATACAGCCAGGCGCTGGTCTTCCTGGCAACGATCGTCTATGTTGCGTGCTGGCCCTGCATCGAACAAGCGCATGCTGCTAAGCACTCATCAAACACCGCCTCGTATGCGGCCCAGGTGCAACGCAACATGCAGCAGCTGCTTGCCCTGGTCAAGGGGCTGGACCTGAGTCCGCTGCTGCCAGGCCTGCAGGGCCTCTATGTACCGTTCGACCTAATGGTCATGCCATTCCTTACGCTCAACCCCAGCGTCGCCAAGCCAATCATGGACTGGCTCCTGCCCCACATCTCGCACCTCGTGTCCCCGGACAGCACCTGCACGTTTGACATGCAGGCAGCAACCGATGGCGCTGTCCCTGAGGCGGAGCTGCCCCTGCAGCGCAGCCTGGAGGCAGCCACCTGCATGTCCTGGCTGCATCACCACCAGTCGCGTCACCCAGGCACGTTTGAGCTTCTGTCAGCAGCAGGGTATGCAGCCATGCTTCGTCACGGCTGGCTGGGCGCGCTGACATCCATGCTGCGCCATGAGGCGGTCAAGCTGCATGTGATTGCAATGGATTTCACTGTGTCGATGAGCATGGACTGCCCCGCGTTCGGTGGCGCGGTGGCGGCGGACCACGTGCGACGTGTGCGCGAGCGCGCTGCTGCGGATGCGGCCACGGCGGCCATGGTGGCTGCTGCTGCCGCTGGAGGGGCGACGGTGCCGGGCGTACATGACCCTCTGGACGCCCGCATTTGTTGGGCGCAGGCGCTGAACGGCGCCGTCCTGCACCCGCCTGTAGGTGCGTATGCGGCTGCCTCCCTCCGGGTGCATATGTGAATTGACCCTAGCGCATGCGTGATCGGGCAGATTCAAAGCCCAACCATGAAGCTCAATCGAGTCCAGCTGCATGTCCACCCAATCCATTCCAGCTCGCATAGCGAACAGAAGCCCCCTAGCATACATCATGTACGACTTGAAATGCATCTCTTGACCATCCTGACCAGCCAGGGATGGGTTGCGCCCGTTGTGCACAATGTTTGCATCAGGCGTCAGTCTGCTACTATCATTGCCTGATCCTGCCTGCCATCCACACCCCCCCCCCCCTCCACTCTATCCCATGCATACGGGTCTTCTCTGAACCCCTCGAGGGTGGCCTTGGGCCCCTGGCTATCTGGCCAAGCGTAAACGCACAATAATCAAACAGTCCAGCCATGCGATGCAGTTCATACACATGGTTGCCTCGCCCGTTTGTCCGGGGCGGGGGTCTGTCGGGGGTCTGTCAGGGGTCTGCCAAGGGTTTTACCATAATCGGGCGTCAGGTACAGGCAGGTCGCGCAAGGTGACCGCACAATAAAGCCTGCACCCCATCACTTCATGTGCATCATGTCTGAAAGGCAAGCCATCGCACACACATGCATAACGCGATACATGGTGCTTCTCACCTGGTTTCTGCCATCCCGCTGCATTCATTCTGTGTAGCCATTGTGGGTACTCTGCATCCCCTATATTGATTCCTGTGTAGAAGTATTGACTCCTGTGTTAGGAATGTTGGGTTTACCCTGCTTTCACGTTTTCTCTTTTCGTGCGCTGCCCAATGCAGGTTGTGACGAGGATCGCGGGTGTGTCATGATCCTCGCTTGCAAGGCGCTGCAGCTGTTGCTTACGCAGCCCCCGACCATGCCAGAGCTGTCCGAGCCTGAGCCTGTCATGCACAGCGCCGCGGGGGCCCTGAGCCCCGACCAGCGAGCAGCTGTGGAGGCCATGGCCGCCATGCGAGCTCCGAGGCCACGCTCCGCGCTGATCCTGCGCTTCCCGGGCGCGTTTGCCGGCATGCGCGGGCTGCGCTTTGATTCCATGCTGGCATTAGCAGGCAATGCGGTGATCACACCCGAGGCGCGCCGGGCAATGTATGAGGCTCAGGAGCAGGAAAAGGCGGCGGACACAGCTGCGGCGGACGCTGCAGCAGGCGCTGCAGCGGTCGACAGCGGTGATCGCGGTGGCGCCAACGGTGCTGCTGCTGCAGCGGCGGCAGATGCGGCGCTGCAGGTGCCACCAGCGGCGATGTGCGGGGTGCCCTCAAGCGGTGGCGGGAACAATGCTGCCACCGCTGCTGCCACCGCTGCAGGGACGGGCACAGCGGCAGGGCCCAGCACCGCTCCAAGCGCTGGGCAGATGTCCACGTCGGAGGTGGCAGCAGCAGCAGACCAGGCGGCAGCGGAAGCAGCAGCAGCAGCAGCGGCCGACAGTCCTGACGCGCGTCATGCTGGTGCTGAGGTTTGCACAGGCGATGGTGCTGCTGGCGCCTCCGCAGGAGCAGATGCGGCACTGGCCACTGCAAGCGTAGCATCCGCTATGGAGCATTTGTACTCTGTCCTGATGGACGTCCCACCGCCTGTGCCTCTGAGCTTTACTGCCGCGCCTTACTGCCCGTATGAGGACTCGCTGTTTGAAGCGCTGGAGTCGGCCTGCACTCCGGACATGTGGCGGGGCCGCATGTACGCAACATTCTCCGGTGCGGACTTCAAGCAGCTGCGGCAGGAGTTGAAGCTTTGGCTGTACAAGCTGCGGCGCACCATCCAGGTGATATGCGCGTGCTTGGCCCGAGGGCTGCAGCCGTTGCATTAATTGCAAGAATGCGCGTGCTCAGCAAAATTTTGACATTTAACCCCTGCCAAAAGTCCGGTGACGAGAGGCTTAGCCTTGCCCCGCGCTTGCGCGCCGCCCCACAGGGAACCAAGCACACATATATGCAGAGCTCCGAGATACAGCCCGCACCAGCCCATACAATCTAGGCTTTGTGTTGTCCTGAACCTGCAAGCTGAGCGCAAGCGCATGGCCGATGGCCACTTTGCCCAAGTTCTGAACCACCTGATCATGTGAGTGTTCACAGCGCCACGGGCCACTAGTGACCAGACTGTTATGCTGCACGCACAGCCACACCACATGTGCATACCACACTATGGGATTGGAAGGTGGGTCCTGGCTGGAGCTGGTCACACCGCCCTGGCAAGCGTTGTCGAGACCACCGCCCACCAGACCCCCTATGGAAAATCCAACAGGGTTGGTGAAATGCAAGCCATAAGTGGGTACCAGGCAGAAGTGCAGTGTAGTCCAGGCTGCAGCACACACAGTCATGGGGGTGTGGGGCAAGCTGCCTTGGGCTATAGGTCAGAGTCAAACATGCAAGGGGAGGGAAGCGAAACCACCATCAGCACCCAGAGACCACCCTTACCAGCATATCAGGACCAACCAGGAGCGCCCGAATGCCTGAGCAGCACACTAAGGTTGACGAAATTACCCTGCTCAAACGCAAGCGTGCTGCAGCTTTCCAATCATTAAACACTGCACCGCACAGCAAGTGTCGTTTCGGCCATGATGGCCGAGGCACGGCCGTCACCGGACTTTTGGCAGGGGGTAATTGTATGCTGCAACAAAGCAGGCGTCAGGCAGGCTGAGATGTCGACTGCATCAAACAAACTTGTGACAAACAGTGCAGGCTGGTAATCATGCGGCAGTGGCAAGCATTTGTATGGCAGTGGCAAGCATTTGTATGGGCTCCAATCGCCGGCAAGGTCTTAAACATTGTGGGGCAGGTCGTGGCGCGCATGAAAGGTCATGCAGGGAGGCCCAGCAGCCAGGGGCCAGCAGTTAGGGGCAGGGATGTGCCATTGTCCTCGTATTACTGATATTTCGAATACGGTACGAACGGTCGCTGCAAGCAATTGACCAGACCTCATGGGCTCTACGTCAAAGCCGCAACTGCAAACGCACAAAGCATTCTACTGCCTAGCATGCGCTGACCAACGATCAATTAGACATGCATGCGGCATGGCCCACCCCGGAGCAGCACATGCACATGCTGCAAGTGGTGCTGCAAGTGGTGCAGTCTTCGCAATTCTCGCGCATGCACATTGGCCGTTGCTTACGCACGTGCCGTGTTGAGCCAGTACCAACATCACACCGTTCACATTATGATGCCATGCACAAACCCATGCGGAAATCACGCAAAAGACCAGGATGTGGTTCGTTTCTTTGGACCATTGTTTGGCTGCTGCTTTGCCGCCCTGCCAATCTCTGCGCAGACCCTGCTAGACGCATCAGCCAAGCGAGGCGTTGCCATGCGGCATCCAGCGCAGCAGCCGGCGGATGTCATCCAGCAGAACAGGCAGCAGCAGCAGCAGCAGCTGGCTGGGGGGCGCAGTGGAACATTGTCAAACCAACCTCAGACCGGCTGTGGCCTCTCAGCTTTGGCGCAGCAGCTGCGCATTCCGGCACTGCAGCTGCAACAGCAGCTGTCGCAGCAGGCTCAGGTCTTCGATGCAACAGCATCACGGTTGATGCTTGGAGAGATTGTGCATCGAGCATGGACTGCTTACATGCAGCAGCATGAGCATGAGCAGCAGCAGCAGCAGCATGCAGGGGCCGCTCAGGAACCTTCCTGCCCGTCAACCGGCTCACCCAGTGCAGGCGCGGCGGAAACCCCTCCTAGTACGTCAACCCCTGCAGCGGTGCAATGCACGGCGGTGCCAACAGCTGACGAGCCAGATGATGCCAGCATAGACGCCGCATCGGTGGCGCTGGCTCTGCCTGGCGTTAATGAATTAGCCCTAAAGGGGGTGGTTGCGGTGGAGCTGGCACCGCTGGTTCAAGCAAACAAGTGCATGATGCAGCAAGCCCAAGCCGAGACAGAGGCAGCAGCCGCGGCGTTGGCAACAGCTAGCGCGGCGGCTGTGGCTGCTCGCGCGAAGGGGTCGAAAGCTCGTGGCACGGTGAAACAGTCTCGCTCCGCAATGGTGAAGCTGGTGGCGGAGGCGCCAGGACCTGCATCAACAGCGCAGGCAATGGCAGAGATGTATGAGCAGGAGGCACGGGTGGCGGAGGAAAAGGCACGGGCTGCGGCGGAGGAGGCATGGGCAGCAAGGCAGGAGGCATGGGCGGCAGAGGAGAGGGCATGGGCGGCGATGCAGGCACGGGCGGAAGCACAGGGGCAGCGAGCACATCATGCTGCTGGCTGTCCAGTCCGTCAACGAGCCCTCAGCGCCTCAATCCGCGCTGGAGGATGCTCAGCCATCAGGGCCCCGAGCCGCAGCGGGTGACTCTGGCATGAGGATTGTGGAGACGACTGGCAACACCGCAGAGCTTGCAGCGTGCATCATAGGTGAGGCGCTGGAGAACCCGCTCAAATACTTGGAGCTGTACCGACAGCATGCGGCTGCACAGCAGGCTGCAGGTGCCGACACGGCAACCCCGAGCGGCGTTGGACCCGCAAGCTCATCTGCTGCTGACGATGACGTGGCTGCAAGCACACGGCCGGCAGCTTCAGGGGCAACAGCAGTGACGCCAGCGGCAGCGGCAGCAGACTGGCAATGTGCGCAGTGCGGCGCGGTGCACGGCGTGGGCGTCAAGCTGCACCGATGCGCCGCCTGCAAGCGCGTGCGCTACTGCGGGCGTGCGTGCCAGAAGGCGCACTGGAAGGCGGGCCACCAGCACGAGTGCGCCACGGCTCCGCCGACGCAGCAGCAGGCACAACACAAGCGTGCGCCGCCAGCGTAGAACGCTATGACAGGACCACCGCCCTTGCCAGCCTGCTAGCGAGCGGGGCGTAGATCGTGTGGTTGTTCCAGACCTGCTGCTTTTTCTTCAATGCAACTAGAGATAATAAGTGAGTAGCAGTCAGTGGCTTTATGCAGTCAATGAATATGGTACGGTGAACTGATGCGCTGCCATCTGCAAATCACCACAACGCGCCTCACACCCGCCTGCAATTGGAACACCCATCCCGAGTCTTGGAAGTCTTGGAAGTTATTTAACGCCGTTCCACAAACAAAGCCAAATCTTCATCCACATTTTGTGTCAAGCACGCCTACACGTACGTAGTTATGTACACCCCCCTAGCGCGTGCGCTCATGTACAACGTACAATGTGTCAATGTACAATCATGGGCTGGCATGGCCTTTCATCTGGGCTGTTGGATTTGCATGCGGTCTAGCGGGAGTACTGCATGTGTACTGCACGAGTACTGCATGCGGTCTAGCGGGAGTACCGTATGTCGGTATGTGCTTGAGCATTACCGTGTGCACGTTCCCTCCTGCCCACCATGAGTTATTGCGCACCATGAGTTATCATCCTGTTGCGAGGGTCGCCACCTCACTGCACGCCACCCACACACGGCGGTCCACCACCATACGCTCAGCAGCACGCCACCGCAGGCACTGCTGCCCTGGGCCGTGGTTCTTGGTGGCCCAACCGGCGGCGGCAACTTGTATAGCTTCATTTCCTCAGAATTCATACCTGGCACTTGATTCCATTCTTTGATGTACCGTTACGGGCTTACGGCGTTCCCTGCTGGCAGCATCCCGCGTAACGGGACAGCAGCGGGATGTGCACGTGCATGTGCACTGGCTGGCTTGTGAGTTAGTTGTGCTTGGCATTTGGGTGGACAACTCAGGGCCATTTCACACTGGGGTGCAATTCGACACATGACCCCAAAACTTTGGCCCCAGGGGCTTTCACACCTTGGCGCCATACGCGTGCCTGCAATCATCTGCAGCACGTACCTTAACTGGCCAACCATTTTGGGCCATTTGGGGGTGTCGCAATAATGAAGACAGCGCGCCCCAAAGCCTATGCTTGACCCTGCGGCACCTGCAGCCCTACACTAGGCTACAGGGTTTGGGGTTTAGGGTTTAGGGTTTAGCACGATACGGGCTCATGTTGTCTCGTCTTACAGCGGGAGCGCGTCGGCCGAACGTGCCATGCCCCCTCCAGATGGGGCCCAGAAGACACATCCGTTTTGTACGTCCATGGGCCAGGCCCGTCCGGAATGACGATACGGTACGCACAATCCAAGCATCCAACGACCAATAGTGCTGGTGCCAGTTCTCTGTCTTGCTGCCTTCGCTGGTGTGCAAGAGCGTGCTGCCTGGGCAGCTTTTCGCTGGTGTTTGCTTGTGCTCCCTCCGTTTGATGCAGTGATGGGTGTGTCGCAACTCCATCCGTAAGGGGGCTCCCCTGCCGCCCCTCTGGTCGACGAGCTGGCAAAATTGGCGTAGCGCATAGCGGGCTAAGCATACGTGTTGTGTACTGAGTGGCAGGCTGCTGCCACACGCATATGCATGATGCGTACAGATGTGTTCTTACCATGCAGTATCGTACCACGGCGCTGGTTTGTTGTCGTTGAGCGAGCAGCGCTGCAGGTGGGCGCCCGCCGCGTGTCCATCGCCACCCGTTGCAGTTCACACTGCAGCGCACGCTGGCATTTGCAAGCTGGCTGAAGGGAGGCACAGGGTACGGCATGTCCACATTGTATGACGCAGCGTGACAGTCTACTGATCCCCATGAACGTTGGATGCCCTCGTGGATTGTGAGCCTACACTTCAGCATCCACGGTCGTGTTGGCATACACGTGTCCACGTGGCACCCACACACACGCCTGTTACAAGTGGTGCGTAACCACGAGGCGTTTCATGTGGCCAGAACACTTCAGCCAGGCGCCCTTGATGAGGGAGCAGCAACAGCAGGCGCGGTCAAACAAGTGTGCCTTTCACATTGGTGGATTGTGGGCGGCTGCAGTTGCAGATACTGCTGCAGCCTGGCCAGGATGGCTGACAGGTACAGTACAAGGCGGCAAGTCAGCAACCCCACCCACTGTCAGTGGTATATACCATCATGCTGGCGGATCATGCAAGTCATCAGGAGTGTTGGACAGCCGAGGCAGGTGGCCGCGTTGGTATGCCAGGAAGCGGTTGCCGTAGGGCCGTGCAGAGAGCCTATGGCTGGGTGTATGGTATATTCGTATGGTATGTTACATCATGAGCGTGTTGGCCAAACGGCCCATGCTCCCCCCAGATGCGGACCAGGAGACCATAGATCGGCTCAACAGCCTAGGCACAAGCCTAAGGGTGGGTGTATAGGGACGGATGGGAGGGAGGCAGCTGTGCGAACGCCTGCATGTGCCCCGCCCCCCCACGTTGGCTTCTTGATCCTGCTCAGCCTGCGCGTGCTGGACCCGCCTGCCTGGCGTCTGCCTGCAGTCGCCTTGTGCCAGCAGCGCCAGCAGCTGGCGTGACCACCCTGACCACAAGCCTGCCATGGCCATTAGCGTGTGTGCACACCTCGCTGCCATCCCGTTACGCGGGGCGCTGCACGCAGACATCTAATAATGAAAATGGTGCCAAGCTCCGTAGCACCAAGTATGAATTTAAAGTATTAAAAGTATGAAAGTACAAAATGATGGCATTGACAGTTGGTGTCAAGCTCCGTAAGCAACCGCGTGCCGGTTGTGCCAACACGCGGTCACCGCCCAGGGCAGCAGCGCCTGCGGTGGCTTACGTGCTGCTGGTGCGCATGGTGGTGGACCTGCGAGAGTTTTATGTCCTCATCTGAGGGGAGTGTCGGCCTCGGCTAGAAAGCTCCTTATGCAAAAAATGTAAAACAATCTGGTGGTGAGCCGTGCAGTGTGTGTGTGTGTGGGAGCCGCGCAGTGAGGCAGGGATCCGCATCAAGGCAATTTCGTTCATGATGAGCGGGAGGGAGCATGCGCACACCGCGATACGCACGTACCCCCCCCGCACCGGACAGCACGCCCGCACATTCAACAGCCCAGATGAGATAACATGCCAGCCCAAGGTGCCAAGCGGTGTGACATACATGTGGATGGATACATACCCGCGCTGGACAGCACGCATATTCAACAGCCCAGATGAGATAACATGCCAGCTCATGATTGTACGTTGAGCGCGTTCGTGGGTCCTGCAATTGTGGGTGCAGGTGCCCCATGCATTTAGGCGTAATTGGGGAGCCCCAACATGACCCCTGGGAAGCATGCGAATCCGCAATAACAACCAATACAATGTAAATCTGAGAAATGGGTGGCTGCTTGGATGGCAGGCGGGTGTGAGGAGCAGCGGGGTAGATGCAGGGGGCAGCGGCTCAGGCGTGCATTACTTTATTCATCAATCCACCCACTGCATGGGTGCATGCTGCTCATGATTGGTACGTACTTGCATGGAAGAAGCAGCAGCAGGTCTGCTGGAAGAAACACCTGCTTAGCTATGCCCCATATCCTAGCAGTTAAGCACACCGGAACCGCCGACTCAAGGGTGGTCCCAACGCAGCACCCTATGCTGGCGGTGCATGCTGCTGTTGCATAGTCTGCTGCTGCAGCGGCGCTGCGGCGCACTCACGCTTGTGGCCCGCCTTCCAATGCGCCTTCTGGCACGCGGGCCCGCAGTAGCGCACGCGCTCGCAGCCGGCGCAGCGTTGCAGCTTGACGCCGACGCCGGGCACCGAGCCGCACTGCGCACATTGGCGGTCTGCCGCCGCTGCCGCTGCCGCCACTGCTGTGGCCCCTGATGCTGCCGGCCGTACCCCCTCAGCCACAGTAGCGTCCGCAGCGTCGCCCGATGTGTGACCTGGTCCTGCGTGCACACGCGGCTCTGGCTGTATGTGTGCCTTGTCAGAACCAGAGCATGACAAATCATCGATGACGGCTGTGCCATCCGCTGCGACGTCCTCAGACCCACATGCACCCTGCGGTGCTGGCGGCTTCTCAGGCAGCTCAGGCCGCGAAGGTGGTGGTGGAGGGCGCGCAGGGCTGCTGCGTCCTGCAGGTGCTGTGTCGGCAGCAGCCGCAACCGCCACGGCCACGGCGACGGCAGCCCATTCTGCAGATAATGCAACAGCAGCTGGCGCAGTGGGCTGCGGGCTGCAAACGTCAGCAGCAGCTGTGCTCGCTGCGCACGCAGCTGCCTCATCGTTGGCAGCAGATGAGCTTGCTACTCCAACGCCGCTCGGGGTTGCCGTGTCGGCACCTGCAGCCTGCTGTGCAGCCGCATGCTGTCGGTACAGCTCCAAGTATTTGAGCGGGTTCTCCAGCGCCTCGCCTATGATGCACGCTTCAAGCTCTGCGCTGTTGGTGCTCGTCTCCACAACGCTCATGCCAGCGTAACCCGCTGCGGAGTGGGACCCTGATGGCTGAGCAGCCTCCCGCGCGGACTGAGACCCTGATGGCTCGGTAATGGACTGGGCAGCCGCTGCCGTCGTAGCATGCTGTGCCTGCTGCGCCTGTGCTGCCGCCACAACAAGCGCCGCCCATGACTTCACGGCAACCTCGTTCTGTCTTGCCTCCCATGCCTCCTGCCTTGCCTCCCGAGACTTCTCCTCCGCCGCCCATAACTGCAGCGTCGCCGCCCGTGCCCTCTCCGTTGCCAACAGTGCCACTGCTGAGCGAGATTGTTTCACCGTCTCGCGAGCTGCCGCTGCCTCCCCCTCCGTGCGAGTAGCCACAGCCGCCTTGCTAGCTGTAGCGTGTGCTGGGCTAGCTGCCGCCAACGTCGCAGCCGCTGCCTCCGCCTTGGCCTGGGCTCGCTGCATCATGCACCTGCTTGCTTGAGCCAGCGGCAGCAGCTCCACCGCCACCACCTCCTTCAGGGCTGAGTCATCAACGCCAGGCAGATCCAGCGCCGATGCGGAGTCCATGCTGGCATTGTCTGCCTCATCACCTGCCGGCACCGCCACGCATGGCACCGCTGCAGAGGTTGACCAAGCATGTGCCTCCGCCGCGCCTGCACATGCGCTTGCGCCGGGAGCGCCGGTTGACGGGAAGGAAGCCACCTGAGCGGCCCCTGCAAGCTGCTGCTGCTGCTGCTGCTGCTGCTCATGCTGCCGCAGGTACGCAGTCCATGCCTGATGCACAATCTCTCCAAGCATCAACCGTAATGATGCTGCATCGGAGGCCTGAACCTGCTGCAGCAAATGCTGCTTCAGCTGCTGCGCCGGCAAGCGCAGCTGCTGCGCCAAAGCTTCAGGGCCGGCCTGTCCCTCAGGTTGGTTTGAAGATGATGCACTGGGCCCTGCCTGCTGCTGCTTCTGCCTGCCCTGCCGGACAACATCCGCCGGCTGCTGTGCTGGCTGCCGCATGGCAATGCCTCGCTTGGTTGATGCATCTAGCAAGGCCTGTACAGAAATCGGCAGGGCGGCATCGCATCAACCAAAACCACAAACCACATCATCCTGGCAACCAGGTCCAACCACAGACCGCATCCTGGCATTCTGAGCACTTCCCACAATGGCCTTGTGCATGACACACGTGTGGGGACGGTGTGATGCTATGCTGCTGCTCAACATAGCATGGCATGTGAGAGTGGGCAACGGCCAACATGCACGCAAGTCGCACGACGATCGCCAAGGCGGCATCAACATGCGTTGCTCCATTGATTAGTTATATGACGCATGCTGGGCACGTTTGCAGTGCGGCCTTGACAGTACACCTCAGGACCACACGGCCATGAGGCCGTGTTGATTGTCGACCATTCGCATGCGTAATCGGACAGCATTCGCACACCGTGGCCCCTGGCGGCTGGGCCAAACCACAGGATCAGCAGCTCCCTGCGTGACCTCTTGTACGCGTCATGATTGGCCCCGCAATGCCCAAAACCTTGGCAGGCAGTTGGAGCCCTTACAACTCCCGCACAATTACCAGCCTGCACTGTTTGTCACAAGTTTGTTTTGCTGCCCTGGGCAAATCAGCTTGCTTGATGCCCGCTTCGTTGCGCCATGCATCGTCCGGGTTTTGTGCAGGCCACACTCGCATGCAGCACATTGAACAGCTGCAGCCCTGTGGTCAAAGCACACGAGCACACGCTCATCACCTGGATGGTGGGCCGCAGCTTGTACAGCCAAAGCTGCACCTCCACCCGCTGGTGCATGGCATCCGCAATGGAGAATGTTGCGCACATGCGGCCCCGCCATGAGTCCGGCGTGCACAACGACTCCAGCGCTTCAAACAGCGACTCCTCGTACGGGCAGTAAGGCGCTGCAGTGAAGCTCAGAGGTACAGGCGGTGGGACGTCCATCATGACAGAGTACAAACGCTCCATAGCGGATGCTGCGCTTGCAGTGGCCCGTGTTGCATCTGCTTCGGCGGTGACGGCAACAGCACCATCGCCTGCGCACACTCCAGCAGCAGCATCACTGGCGTCAGGGGTGTTGGGCGCTGCTGCTGCTGCTGCCGCTGCCGCTGCCGCCTGGTCTGCCGCTGCCACCTCCGACGTGGACGTCTGCCGAGTGCTTGGAGCGGTGCCGGGCCCTGCCGCTGCCTCTGCACCTGCAGCGGTGGTGGCAGCGGTGTCAGCATTGTTCCCGCCACCGCCTGAGGGCGCCCCGCACATCGCCGCCGGTGGCAACTGCTGCACAACACCTGCCGGCGCTGCAGCTGGTGCTGTGGATAGAGCCGGCCCCGCCGCTGCAGCAACCGCTGCAGCAGCAGCAGCGTTGGCGCCACCGCCATCACCGCTGTCGGCTGCTGCAGTGCCTGCTGCTGCGTCCGCCGCCTTTTCCTGCTCCTGAGCCTCATACATTGCCCGGCGCGCCTCGGGCGTGATCACGGCATTGCCTGCTGATGCCAGCATGGCATCAAAGCGCAGCCCGCGAGAGCCAGCAAACGCAACCGGCAAACGCCCAATCAGCATAGAGCGTGGTCTCGGAGCCCGCGTGGCAGCCATGGCCTCCACAGCCGCCCGCTGGTCGGGGCTCAGGGCCACCGCAGCGGCGCGCATGTCGGGCTCGGACAGCTCTGGGCTGATTGGGGGCTGCGTCAGCAACAGTTGCAGCGCCTTGCAAGCGAGGATCATGAGGCACCCGCGATCCTCGTCGCACCCTGCACCGGGCAGCGCACAAGCACAAACGTATTGGGGATGCAGAATCAACACAAAACAACTTTACACAGGGAACAATGTGGGGATCGCAGGCACCAGCAGATGCGCAGAGTCCACACCAGTGCCAGCATTGCTGCCGGCCACTGCATGCTCCAGGATGGGTGTTTGGGGGTACGCAGGCAAAACATACAAGACCATATGTCAGGTCACACACGCCACAGCTCGCCACAGCGGTTTCTAGGCGCATACGTCCTGAATGCTTGTGCGTTGGTGCCCACGTGATGTGTGAAACTGGGCGAGGAAGGGGCACGAAGCGTGGCATGTGGACACAGCTTTGCTGTGTGCAGAACCCGCAGGCACTTGGCCGGTGATCATGAACGCCTAGGCGGACCCCTAGACAGGCCCCTTCACAACCACGATGTTAATGCAGCTGCAAACTTGTCGCACCTCAGCATGGATTGGGGAGAGATGCACTTGCCCTTTTGAAATGGGTAGAGCTGCGGCTAGACTCGGCTCTGCTTAGGCTTCATTATGTTTCATTAGGATCCGCTGAAGCTTAATTATGTTTCATTAGGCTTCATTAGGCTTCACGATTAGGTGCCGAATCACCCAGTCAGACTCGCGCACGCTCTACAGGCTGACCGGATACCCACCTACAGGGGGGTGCGGCACGGCACCATTCAGCGCCTGCGCCCAACGAATGCGGGCTTCCGCAGGGTTATGTAGACCCGGCGCCGCTGTCCGTTCAGCATCAGCGGCAGCAGCCGCCATGCCCGCCGTGGCAGCGTCCGCAGCAGCGCGCTCGCGCATGCGCCGCACATGGTCCGCCGCGACCGCGCCGCCGAACGTGGGGCACGCCTTGCTCATGGCCAGTGTGTATTCCACCGCAATTGTATGCAGATGGATCTCTTCGTGGCGCAGCATTGATGTCAGCGCGCCCAGCCAGCCGTGACGAAGCAGCGCAGTATACCCTGCTTCTGACAGCAGCTTGAATGTGCCTGGGTGATGCGACTCGTAATGCAGCAGCCAAGACATGCAGGTGGCTGCCTCCAGGCTGCGCTGCAGGCGCGCCTCCTCCTCATTGACAGCGCGATTGGCAGCTGCCTGCGTGTCAAACGTGCAGGCGCTGTCCGGGGACACGAGGTGCGCGATGTGGGGCAGGATCCAGTCCATGATTGGCTTGGCGACGCTGGGGTTGAGCGTAAGGAATGGCATAAGCATCAGGTCCAGCCATGTATTGAGGCCCTGCAGGCCTGGCAGCAGCGGGCTGAGGTCCACCCCCTTGACCAGGGCAAGCAGCTGCTGCATGTTGTGGTGCACCTGGGCCGCATATGAGGCGGTGTCTGCCGGGTGCTTAGCAATGAGCACTTGTTCGATGCAGGGGCAGCACGCGGCATAGACAATTGTTGCCAGGAAGGACAGCGCCTGGCCGTATGCAAAGGTGCGCTGGGCGGCTGTGCTGGGACGGAGGGATAAGACATCGGGGAGCGTGGGGCAGAGCTTGGCCAGCACCTGCGGCACCGGGTGTTGCGCATTATTGCGTGATGACTGTGCGTGTGCATGACGGTGTCTTGCTCAGGGCCTGTCGTCCCCTGCCCCCCCCCCC
>BDDA01000591.1:55053-67700 GCA_001662385.1 Chlamydomonas asymmetrica
TATTGCACGCTCATTTCACCAACCGGCAGAGAACGTACCGTCACAGTCTTGCCCGTCTGCACTGCGTGCTGCAGGATCATAGCGGATGGGGACTTCCCCGGGTCGATGCAAGCCTCTGACAAATAGTTCAAGAGACGGTTCCTCAGCAGGACGAAGCACAGGCCAAGCACCCAAGGGCCACCTTGCCGGATGCACTGTGGTGAACGCGGCAGTGCATGCAACGGGCAAAGGTTTTCAAGCAGTCAGCAGTCCACAACACGGGTGCAGAAGGCAAGGCGGCATCCATGCGGGTTTGTGGCCGTCACAACCTGCCTCTGACAAATAAAGACTTAGTGCCAGCAAGCACTGCGTGCTGTGCGGTGCTGATTGGTATTTCCACACCAAGGCGTCAAGCGGTTATGCAGCTTCAGCAAGAATCCAGCACTGCAGTGTGTAAGCAGTGTCAGAGCGTGCGGTGAAGGTCACGATACAGCACTTAAGCTTATGCTGCTGAGCAGGCGAGCCCAACGTTGCAGTCTGGGTTGCAGAGTTGCAGGTTGCTGGTGAGTAGGACCTTGTTGCATGCACGGTTGAGTCTGTGCCAAGCACTTCACGCGGCAACGCTTTATCCTTGCACGGTCAGCCGGCCCTATTCCTAGCGCGCTCACCGTATTGACAAGCCTATCGAAGAGCTCTGGAGAAAGGCGCCGTGGCTCTTGTCTGGACACCTCCACAAACTCTTCAAGCATGAGCGCCAGCGAGACCCCCGTGACCCACGCCCTTGGACGCGCTGGCAGCTGGGACTCATCCTGGCTGTCAGCCTTATCGCAGACCAAGATGACCAAAGCATCAAAGTCCTCGCCACAGCCCAGCAGAGCATGGCACAAGGCGACACGTGTGGCGGGCTGCTGCGGGCTGGCCAGCGTGCACAGGACCTCCATAGCGTGCAGCTCTGCTATGTGGTGGTCCCGCTGTACAGCTTCAGAAGCTTTGGACTTGACCTTCCTCACAATCAGGTTCACCAGGGCTGGTACAAGCACCTCAATCTCTGCCACCTCCAGGCTGCGGGCTGGTTCACCATTGCAAATGGCCGCATGGATCGCACCAAGCGCTGCTTGACGTGTTGACCAAGCTGGAGCATGCAGGTCTGCTGCTGCCTTCACATAGTCCATTCCTGCACACAAGGCGAAGCCACATCACCACGGGACAGTCGTGCACCCACAACGCAACCGCGGACAGGGACACGCATGCGCACGCTCAGCTAACAGACAACAAACAAGGCCCAGAGAAACGCAGCAGCAGGGATGGTATAAGCGTCAAGCTAATTGAAATGCTGACTTATGCCCTGCCCAGATCCTCCCAGTCCAGTGTTTGGTCGTGCTGCTGCGTGCTGTGTGCTATGCGAACAATTGCTTCAACCTTGCTTGACATGTGAGCTGCAGGAACAATAACTATGCGGTTAGGTTTGGAAGTTCCAGCTTGGAATCGCAGTTGACTGGTTGAGTGTGGCACCAGAATATCAGACACCTCGTTCATACAAGTTTTTCATGGGCAACACACGCCCACGATGAGACCAACACCGAGACCATAGGGATTGTATGCGGGTAACAGGTTTTTCAAATCCGAAATCCACTGCATTGACACATGACTGCATGAGCATGCATACATCAATCAATGAGAATGCATTTTGGTCAACCCGATTGCGGTGACACAATCGTGACGACTGGGCATTTTACGGCAGCGAGGCACAGACCGGCGCCATTGTATCCCTGGCTGTGCAGAAGGGGTGGCAGCAGGTTTGTCGGCGTCGGCGTCGCTTGCAGCACCACTGCTGTGTTGATTACTTGATACCTATATACCTTGATACTTATGAACTTATTATTCATCCCTCTTCTGCCTGCCTGGTCCCCATCTGGTGGGAGCATGGCCGTATGGCCAACACGCTCCTGATGTAACATAACATAACTTATTATTACAGCTGCAAGGTCAGCCGGCCACTGCTGCACTTGAGCTGGGTGGCCCACACCTCTCACAGGACCGCCTGTGGCTGTATGGCAGTGCTAGCATGTCCTGGTGATGGAGCGCTATAGTGATGGAGCCCTATAGTGATGGATTGCTAGGGATGCGCATGAGAGTATTCATTTGGCCATCTGCCTCTGCTTCTTGTGGCTATCTCATGCTACAGGAGCGTGTCGGCCAAACGGCCCATGCTCCCCCCAGATGGGGACCAGGCGAGCAGAAGAGGTTCGTTCACCAAGTTATGCGCATGGCCTGCTAAAGGGCCACAAGGGCTTAGTGCAGCACAGCAGCATCATGCATTATGCAGGGTTGCGTGAAACCTCTGCTTCTTGTACCACGTGAAACCTCTGCTTCTTGTACCACGATGGCGCAATGGTCCACTCACGCACCCTCACTCACACCACGCACATTGTGCAGCCCGGTGTCCAGGACTCAGACGCTTGCTCGCGCAAATGCCGTTTTCCCCCAGCATTACTACTGCCCCCCCAATACAGCATTACCAATGCTCCCCCCATACAGCATTAATACTGCTCCCGGTAGGCACGTAGGTGGGGGGGGGCAGACACCCGACAGCAGCCAGGCAGCTAGCGGCAGACGGGCGCAGGTGCGTGCGTGTACAGTATATGTATATCCAGGAGTGCATGGAGGCGCATGGAGGTGCATGGAGGCGCATGGAGGCGCATAGGGTCTCTCAGTACTCTCAGTCACAAGCAAGGTGCTCAGGAGCTTCGGGCGAGCGAGGCGGGTGGCGGTGTTGGTGTGGTTGGTGTGGGACGGAAAGAGGTTGCCGGGGGGGGGGGGCATGCCGTGCGCGTATAGGTGGGTCAGTGTACAGGGACATGGGAGGCAGTTGCATGCGCACGCCTGCATGTGCCCTGCCCCTCCCCCCCAACCCAACCCATGTTGGCTTCTCCATCCTCAGACTTCACATGCTGCTGCTGGGCGTGCCTGCCTGCCGGGTACCTGCAGTCGCCTTGTGCCAACAGTGCCAGCAGCTCTCATGGCCGCACTAGCCGCAAGCCTGCCGTTGCCGTGCGCGTGTATGTTTGTGCACGTCCCGCTGCCATCCCGCTCCGCAGGGCACTACATCCACACATCAAGTAATGAAAGTGGTATCAAGCTCCGTATGTGAGCACCGGTTGGGCCACACACGCGGTCACTACCCAGGGCAGCAGCGCCTGCGCTGGCATGCTGGCATGCTGCTGCGTGTATGTCGGAGAACCGCTGCTGATTCATGAGGCGCGCAGGCAGCAATAATCCCCATAAAGGTAACTCATGATGAACAGGAGGGAGCATGAACACCATACGGCAATGCGTAAGCGCATACTTACGCGAGACCCGTGCGCTAATCAACAGCCCGCATGAGAGGCCATGCCAACGCACGTTTGTGCATTGAGTGCATTCGCGAGTTGCATATGCGTACATTAGTGCATACCTCATGTGCGTGCAGGTGTACGGTGTACCGTATTTGACACAAAGAGTGGATGAAGATTTAGTTTGATTTGTGAGGCAAATCTTGGGTTTAGTCACACGAATAAATACAAACCTTTGATCGCATTCGTGTTGTATTCGTATCGTAATGTTCGTATTGGTCGTACCGCATTCGCCATGCGGCACGCCAGCCCAAAACACTCCAGTACTACATGAGCTGAATATAAATCAATACCAAATGGGGCAAAGATGGGGCCAGATGGGGCCAGATGGGGCAAAGATGGAGGTGCCCTGTCCGGGGTGTGTTGCTGTTGTGGAGCACAAGTCCGGGTCCAACGCACGCGTACGTTCATACATGTACGTACGTACGCGCCACGTGCAAGTATTGCCCAGATGCATTTACAGCTACACATGTCAAGAAAATGGCGGTATAAAAATGATTTCCAAAACACGGTGCGTGATGGGTGTTGCGATGGCGTGCGGGTGTGCGGGGCAGTGAGGTGACTTCAGGTGGCAACGGCTTAGGAGAGCATCACTTAACAACATTTCATGAATCTACTGACTGCATGATATTCAATTACCGGAAGGATTGCATGAGAGGAAAAGCGGTAGGTCTGGCATAAACACTTGAGCGATGCGCATCGCTGGTAAGCGAGCAGGTACGCACAACGCCAGCTGGCAAGGGACCACCCGACATAGCGCCCTATGCTGGCGGTGCACGCTGCTATTGCATAGTCTGCTGCTGCAGCGGCGCTGCAGCGCATGCGTGCTTGTGGCCCGCCTTCCAGTGCGCCTTCTGGCATGCAACCCCGCAGTAGCGCACGCGCTCGCAGCCGGCGCAGCGTTGCAGCTTGACGCCGACGCCGGGCACCGCGCCGCACTGCGCGCATTGCCGGTCTGCTGCCGCTGCTGTTGGCGCCACTGCTGTTGCCCCTGAAGCTGCAGGCCGTGCCCCCTCAGCCGGGGCTGCAGCCGAGGCTGCGCCTGCAGCATCAGCCGATGTGTGACCTGGTCCTGCCTGCACACGCGGTGTTGGCTGCAAGCGAGCCTTGGCAGAAGCAACGCCTGATAGATCACTAACAATGGCTGTGCCGTCAACCGTGCCGTCCTCAGGCCCACCAGCACCCTGCAGGGCTGGTGGCAGCTCAGGCAGCGAGGGTGGCGAGGGTGGCGGAGGTGGTGGTGGCAGGGCCGCAGGGCTGCTGCGTCCTGCAGGTGCCGCAGCAGCAGCAGCCGCAACTGCCGCGGCCATGGCGACAGCAGTCCACTCCATCAAAAATGCAGCAGTGGGCTGCGGAGCGCCAACGCCAGCATCAGCTGTGATCGCTGCACATGCAGCTGCCGCATCATCGTCGGCAGCAGATGAGATCGCAGGTCCAGTCCCGCTAGGGGATGCCGTGTCCACGCATGTAGCCAGCTGTGCAGCCTCATGCTGTTGGTACAGCGCCAGGTATTTGAGCGGGTTCTCCAGCGCCTCGCCTATGATGCACGCTGCAAGCTCTGCGCTGTTGGCACTCGTCTTTACAGTCCTCATGCCAGCGTCACCCGCTGCGGCTCGGGGCCCTGATGGCTCAGCTGATGGTTGAGCATCCTCCACCGCAGATTCAGGCGTTGATGGCTTATTGCCGGACTGGGCAGCCACTGCCTTTGTAACGCGCTGCACCTGCTGCCTCTTGCGAGCTGCCGACCCTCCCTTGCGAGCCGCCACAGCCGCCTTGCTGGCTGTAGCGTGTGCCTTGCTAGCTGTCGCCAACGCCGCTGCCGCTGCCTCCGCCTCGGCTTGGGCTTGCTGCATCATGCACGTGTTTGCTTGAACCAGCGGCCCCAGCTCCACCGCCACAGCCTCCTTCAGGGCTGATTCGTCAACGCCAGGCAGCGCCAGTGCCGCCGATGCAGCCTCGGCGCTGGCACCATATGCCTGATCAGCTGCCGGCACCACTGCGCATGGCACTGCCTCCGCCGCGCCTGCACATGCACTTGCGCCGGGCGACGGGAAGGAAGCGGCCTGAGCGGACCCTGCATGCTGCTCCCGCTGCTGCTGCTGCTCCTGCTGCTGCATGTAAGCAGTCCATGCTCGATGCACAATCTCTCCAAGCATCAATTGTAATGCTGCTGCATCAACGTCCTGAGCCTGCTGCGACAGGTGTTGCTGCAGCTGCAGCGCCGGCAAGCGCAGCTGCTGCGCCAAAGCTGAGAGGCCACAACCAGTCTGCCCCTCATGTGTGTTTGGCAATGATGCACTGGGCCCTGCATGCTGCTGCTGCTGCCTGCCCTGCTGGGCGACATCCGCTGCCTGCTGCGCTGGCTGCCGCATGGCAACGCCTCGCTTGGTTGATGCGTGTAGCAGAGCCTGTTCAGAGATCGGCAGGGCAGCATCGCAGCAGCCAAACAAGTTCCCAAAACACAAACCGCATCCTGGTCGTTTGCACGATTCCCGCATGGGCTTGACACACTGACACAATCATGTGCACGGTGTGATGCTGTGGTACCAGCTCCACATGGCATGTGAGTGGACATCGGCCGACGTGCACTTACGGTGACTGCCAAGGCGGCACCGCATGCAGCATCGACATGCGTTGCTTCAGGGCGGGTCGTACCGCATACATACTTGTTTCCTGAGGCATGCTTGTTAGTAGGATGCTTCATGGATGCTTTGTGCGTTGGCAGACGCGGCATTAACAGTACGCCTCAGGACCATACGCTCGTGTATGTACGCTTCATCGCATTGAGCCCAACATACACCCCATGCACCCCTTGGCGCCCCCCCCCCCACCCCCCTTCCCATGTGGCCTCGTCGGTTGCTTGCATCGACCATCCGCATGCATAATTTGACATTCACACAACCTGGTCCCTGGCTGCTGGGCCAGGCCACAGGGTCAGCACCTCCCTTGATGACCTGTCATACGCGTAATGATCTGCCCCACAATGCCCAAGACCTTGGCGTGCAGCTGTACATGTCATGCACATTCAGCGCCTGCCCTGTTTGTTGCAATTCTGTTCTGCTGCACTCGAAATCTCAGCCTGCTTGACGTCCGCTTCGTTGCAGCACACATTGTCCAGATTATGCCCTGATGCCCACACAACACGCGCATGCATGCAACGGCTTCAGCCCGGGGCCAAGCACATGCGTATCACCTGGATGGTGGGCCGCAGCTTGTCCAGCCAGAGCTGCATCTCCACCCGCTGCTGCTTGAAGTCTGCACCGGCCATTGTTGAGCTCATGCGGCCCCGCCACGAGTCCGGCGTGCATAACGACTCGAGCGCTTCAAATAGCGAATCCTCATACGGGCAGTAAGGCGCGGCAGTAAAGCTCAGAGGCACAGGCGGTGGGACGTCCAGTGTGATAGACCATAAAACCTCTGTGTCGATAATGACACCAGCAGCACCATCGCCTGTGCACAGCCCAGCAGCATCAGGAGTGTCGCGTGCTGCTGCCTGGCCTGCCTGGCCTGCCTGGCCTGCCGCAGCCACCTCCGATGTGAATGTTTGTGCAGCGCTTGGGTCAGTGCTGGGCCCTGCCGCTGTGCTCTCCCATGCAGCGTCGGCCGCAGCGGTGGCGGCAGCATTGGCGGCATTGCTCCCGCCGCCGCTTGAGGGCGCCCCGCACACTGCCGCCGGTGGCACCTGCCGCGCCGTATCTGCCGCCGTTTCTGGTGCCGCCGCTGCTGCAGCAGCATAGTTGGCGCCACCGCCATCACCGCAGTCGGCTGCTGCAGCGCCTGCTGCTGCGTCCGCCGCAGCTTTGTCCGCCGCCCTTTCCAGCTCCTGAGCCTCATACATTGCCCGGCGCGCCTCAGGCGTGATCACCGCATTGCCTGCTGATGCCAGCATGGCCTCAAAGCGCAGCCCGAGAGAGCCGGCAAACGCGCCCGGGAAGCGCCTTATCAGCGCGGAGCGTGGTCTCGGAGCTCGCATGGTGGCAATGGCCTGCACAGCCGCCCGCTGGTCGGGGCTCAGGGCCCCCCTGGAGGAGCGCATGATGGCCTCAGACAGCTCTGGCATAGTCGGGGGCTGCGTAAGCAACAGCTGCAGCGCCTTGCAAGCGAGGATCATGACGCACCCGCGATCCTCGTCAGACCCTGCGTTGGGCAGCGCATGAGCACACATGAGATGTGATTGCAGGATAAACCCAACATACCTAACACACGAGTCATTAATTTTACACAGGAATCAACAGGGAGCCAATGCAGCAGTATACACACAACGGCTGCACTGCATCTCGGGCTGGGGTGCCCTCGCGCGGTGCGCTCTGATCAGCTTCAGCATCAGCACCGCTGGAGCAGCACAGATACTTTTAACACACTTTCACTCACATGCCGCTTCTAGAGCCACCAACTCAGACCATCCGACCGCTGTTCTCTTCGCGGCAGCCGCCAGCCCAGCCCAGACACCTCGCCACCCTCCAGGTGCAGTTCCCATTATCACGCACAACATGAGCATATTGCACTGCCCCACGGAAAGCACACTGCATGGCCCCACGGGAACCAAATGACTCTAAACCCACAACGGCTACACAGAAATGAATGCAGGATACGGAGGATATCAGGTGAGAAGCACGTACTACGCATGCACATGCGTGTGCGATGGCTTGCCTTTCCGAAACAATGCACATGAAGGCTAAAACCCCGTGGCAGCCCCCTGACATCCCCCTAGACAAACGGGCGCGGCAACCATGTGTATGGACTGCATTGCATGGTAGCATGGATTGGGGAGAGATGCACCTGTCTTTTTGGAACGGGCAGGCATAAAGCTAGGCTCGGCTCCGCTGAGGCTTCATTATGTTTCATTAGGCTCCGTTGAAGCTTAATTATGTTTTATTAGGCTTCATTAGGCTTCATTAGGCTCCGCCGAGGCTTCATTACGTTGAATCTGCCCAATCAATCAATCAGACTCGCTTATGCCCCAAGGCAGCCGTAAACCCACCTACAGGGGGATGCAGCACGGCGCCATTCAGCGCCTGCACCCAACAAATGCGGGCGTCCACAGGGTCATGTAGACTCGGCCCCGCCGCCCTGCGGCAGCAGCAGCCGCCATGCCCGCCGTGGCCTCGTCCGCAGCAGCGCGCTCGCGCACACGCCGCACATGGTCCACCGCGACCGCGCCGCCAAACGCTGGGCACGCCTTGCTCATGGGCATGGTATATTCCACTGCAATCTCATGCAGCGAGATCTCCTCGTGACGCAGCATTGATGTCAGCGCGCCCAGCCAGCCGTGACGCAGCAGGGCCGCGTAACCCGCTGCTGACAGCAGCTCAAAAGTGCCTGGGTGATGCGACTCGTAATGCAGCAGCCAGGACATGCACATAGCCGTCTCTTGGCTGCGCTGCATGCGCGCCTCTGCCTCAGGGACAACGCCATCGGCAGCTGCTTGTGTGTCAAACGTGCAGGCGCTGTCTGGGGACACGAGGTGCGAGATGTGGGGCAGGATCCGGTCCATGATTGGCTTGCCGACGCTGTGGTTGAGCGTAAGGAACGGCATAAACATCAGGTCGTGAGGTTCATCAAGGAACTGCAGGCCTGGCAGCAGCGGGCTGAGGTCCAGCCCCTTGACCAGGGCAAGCAGCTGCTGCATGTTGCGTCGCATTTGGGCCGCACATGAGGCGGTGCCTGATGAGCGCTTAGCAGCATAGCCTGGTTCGCTGCAGGAGCAGCACGCGGCGTAGACGATCGTTGCCAGGAAGGCCAGCGCATGGCTGTATGCGAAGGTGCACTGGGCGGCTGAACTGCGGTTGAGGGCAAAGACATCGGCGAGCGTGGGGCAGGCCTTGGCCAGCACCTGCGGCACCGGGTGTCGCGCATTATTGCGTGATTGTTGGCATGCATGGCAGTGTCCTCCTGACTTCACGCTCTGTGGCCCAACAGGCCGTTTGTGGATGGCTTGGTCTGACCAGCAGCAGCTTGAAGATGCGGGCTGAATGGCCATGCATTGGTAAGCCAGGTCGCGGTCACAATCAATCATAATGGCTGCCCACCTCGGGCTGATCAGACATGCCATCACCTGTACTGCAGTCAATCCTGTACTGCAGTTGCTCCTGCCGCTCCTACTACAGCCCTTTGACCGCGCATGCACGCTGCATCAGTTGGTCGCAGAGGTCGGCAAGCCCTGAATTACGGTGGAGGAACGGGCCGAACGCAATCCGAGCGCGCGAAGCGTGCGAGGCCGGGGGGGGTCCGGTGGGGTTTCCTGAGCTCCCAGCTAATGTAAGGCACAGCGGATGCAAGGCTAGACGCATGAATGCATGATGTAAGCTGCGCTCATGCGTCAACCAGCGGCCTGGTGGCTTGCTGATGTACCGTACTACTGATTACTGGAGTGCCGATCTTGCCTACTCAGATAGCTCACTCTTTTTGTGCACTCCAATCTCACCCAATCACCAGTTTGGTTGTTTAATTCAAGATGCAAAAATCCTGCTGCAGGGATGGGCAGCATTGAACCCGCACCACTGTCACTTGGGCCTTCATCACCCGCCGCCAGCGTACGTACCTCACGGTCGTGTCCATCTGCAACCTGTGCTGCAGGAACGTGGCAGTTTGCGGTGAACCTCCTGGGTCTGGGATGGAGCTCAACAGATAGTACTGCAGCAGTACGCAGCACCTGCCCAGGTTGCCAGGGCCACCTTGCCGGATGCACTGTGGTAGGTGGGCACGCACGCGGCAGGGCACACATACAATCGGCAAGCAGTCAGCAGCACTCCACATCGCGGGTACAGTCAGCAGCACTCCACATCGCGGGTACAGCAGGCAAGGCAGCTGCACTGGTTCTGTGGTAGCCAACCTGCCCTTGACCATAGCCCAGTGAGGCCGTGACAGCAGTGCAGTGGTGCAACACAAAATTCAACACAACACGCAGGTGCAACACAACGCGAGGAGAGCCACGGATGAGTCGTCCCTGTGTACCGCCATGCTCACCGTGTGTACAAGCCTATCGATGAGGCTTGGAGAAAACCGCCGCGGCTCTCGTCTTGACTCCTCCACCACCAACTTGATGATGCACACGAGCGAAACCGACCAAATCCCTGGTGGGCGCTCTGGCAGCTGAGACTCACACTGGCTGTCAGCCCTATCGCAGACAAGGATGACCAAAGCATCAAAGTCCTCGCCACAGCCCAGCAGAGCATGGCACAAGGCGGCTTCAGTTGCTTCAGGCTGCTGCGTGCTGCTGCCCAGCAACCACATAACCTCCATAGCATGCCGCTCTGCTATGCAGTGGTCCTGCTGCATAGATGATGCAGAGGCTTTGGACTTCACCTTCCTCACAACCGTGCTCGCCAGGGCCGGTATAAGCACCTCAATCTCTTCCACCTCCAGGCTGCGGGCTGGTTCTTCCTGGCAAACCGCTGCGTGGATTGCACCAAGCGCTGCTTGTCGTGTTGCCCAAGCTGGCGCACGCAGGCCTGCTGCTGCCTTCATAATGTCCATTCCTGCACGCAAGGCCAGGCTACACCACCTTGAGACGGTCGCGCACCCGAAGCGCACCAAACCATGGACATTGACTCAACACCAATGCGACACTCGCCCTATGCAACCTCCCTACAAGCTGGCCCAATGCTAACCCTGGCTAACCTGGCTAACCCTGGCTAACACAATGCTAACCCTGCTGACACGTGAATGAGCTTACTCTCAGCTGAGGGCCCCAGAACGCAGCAACAGTGATGACAACTAGCATCAAGCAACCATAAGTGCTGACACCTTGCCTGGTTGAGGTCCAGCCTTTCGGGAAGGAGGTGTGTCGCGCTGCTGCGTGCTGTGTGCTATCTCTGCTGTGCGAGAGCTCGGTGCTTCAAGCACGAATAAACACGTGATCTCAATAAAATAAATAGACGAATAGGTTGGAAGGTATAGCCTCAAAGCACACTTGGACCAGAGTATACCACATACACCGTTCAGTCGTTCACCTTCCTAAGCAACACGCTCACGAGAGGCTAATTCACCGAGACATTGAGTGTATGACAGTGTTAGATATCTATAAACCCATCTAGTATTCTTAGTTAGATAAATTATACCATTAATTATTGACGAGTGGTGGGGTAGTGGTGGTGGTGGTGGTGGCATGTGACCCTTTAACTTCTATGAAGCACTCCAATGAAGCTGGGTCATTCGGACGCACTCAAACGCATATACATGGAATACTTGAAATACTATGCAGTAAATGAGGCAGGTATGTGAGCAACGGTGCCGGATTGGTGAAGCGGGACTTGCGTGCTCTGATCGGTGATTGAAACGGGACACAACAGAGCGGGCACGGGAAGGTTTGGGCCCCCTACAGAACCACGAGCATAGTAAGATCCTAGACAATTTTCGGCGATGGTTGTGTGGGAAACAAGTTTTGGGGGTGCTGCTGCTGAAAAGCATTGTTACAGCGGTCACAGGTATCACAGGCGCAGGCAGGCACGGAAGACGTGGGGCACCCACGCACGGGGCTCCAGCAACCCAAACCACTTACATCCGTTTTCCACATATTTCTGCTTGCTTGCAATTACTGCGTGGTGGGAAGGCACTGAGGCTGTGGCACCTTCCATAATCCAAGCAAGTATGTCAGCATGCCGGGACGGTAGGTGGTTTCGCAAGCCCCTGGCAGGTCGTCTATTAACGAGGATGGCTTGTAGGTTCCCGACGGCCCTGCACACGTGGGTTGAAAGGTTGACTGGACTGACTGTTCCGTCGTTCAGGAGGTGCATACGGTATATAGGCAAGCATGCAACATGTTCGTGTTTTGCGTGCACCAGCACAAACCAGACCTGAACACATTGTGCATGCATGCCCCACAATCCCTGTAGCTGGATGGATTCTGGATGGGGGGGGGGGACCGATAGCCAGTCAGTGGCAGATAAGAGGTACTAGACGTACCTGTGCAGTATGCATACATGGGGAGCGCTTAGGAGAGTCGGTCGCATGGAGCGTCTCACTTTCCAGTTACAAGCAAGGGCCACAAGGGCACTTTGGCTGCATGCTCCAAGGCACGGCGCCTCGACCTCTTGCCCGAGGCACTGGATTTGTCGGAGTGCTAGATAGCTCACGGGGAGAAGACAGAGTGTGCTGTAGAGTGTGTTCTTGGGCAAGTCGCTGGTCACCACCATTGGCTCGTACCCAGAACTCGTAGGCTGAGGAGTGAGGATCTCACCCGGTGCACCCGCCGCCCCATAGCAGTGGAAGCCACACCCCAAACACGCACGCTCCGTGTCCAACCGCCCCCAACTTGTGTGATCGATGTTCCCCCCC
>BDDA01000592.1:2860-16533 GCA_001662385.1 Chlamydomonas asymmetrica
CGAGCCCTACCGCTAGTGCGGCTGCTGGTGCAGGACCGACTGGTTAGTATCAGAAACGCCTGCATGCTCTCTGCACCACCGGCACACCATTACCGCACACCATCATCGTGACCTGAATGTGCATGCTGACGTGGCGTGTATGAACCGACAGACCCTGACCGGCATCATCACAATCTTGCCTCATCAAAATGCCACACCCCCTGTGCACTTGGAATTTTAGCCGACGGTGCGTTTGTGTATTGTGCTGCACTAACGCTGACAATCTCCCTATCCTGCTCCCTCTGTGCCTCCTCATATATCGCTTGGCTGCACGCAAACCCGCAACTCCTGCATTCCTGCAAACACTACGACTCGCACAATGCAGACAGCAGCTCCAACAGCCAGGGCGCCCCGCCCTCACCCCCTGGCCTGGCCCTCTCCCCGACCGCCAGCGACAGCGACGGCAGCGGCGGCCTGTCCTCCACCAACACCGTCATCATCGCCGTGGTGGTGTCCGTGGTGGGCGCCTGCCTGCTGTGCCTCGCCGTGGCGCTCATCATGTTCCGCCGCCGCGAGCGAGACCGTGCCGCGGCACAAGCCAGGGTGGGTGCTTGGTCAATGGTCCTGCCTGCCTGGCCAGCATGCGATACCGCACCGCACCGTAGGACGGGGTGTGTGCCTTGGGATTGTGCGAACTCGCTGCTGCTATCAATCGCATGGCCTTCAGATCAACAGCAGCAGCAGCAGCCAGCAAGCGTAACAAGGTGTTGGTGGGTGAGTGCGGCGTAGCAAGGTGCCGTACGGGTCAATGGTTTAGGCATTCAGCCGTTCAGCCGTTTGGGTTTTAGCGTTTTTGCGTGTGGAGCGTTTTAGGTGCACCCGGTTCTCAATGGAGTGTAGCTGGGTGTGCGGCCGTGTGGGTGAGCTGGCAGCCGTACTCAGCAGCGAGGGACCTGGGGGAGGTGGCAGCGGCTGCTGGCCTGCGCCCGGCCCTTACGCATGACCCTCACGTGCTGATGTGGCGTCATGCCAGCAAGCAGCACAGAGGATTTTGACGATTGACGATGGATGGATGAACACCGTGGATGGACACTGCCAGTGATGTGTTTGCACGCCCTTGTGTTGCACGTCAGCGTCGTAGGGTATGGTGCAGCTACAACGCAGCAGCGTGCATGCCGCAAGCGGCCTCGGTGGCCGTCTGCGCTCTGCACTCTGCACGCACACACACACACCCATGAGTAACACGACCCACCCCTGCCCCTGCTGACCTCTGCGTGTGCCACATGCGTGTGGCATGCATGTCCTGATGCTGCAGCACGCTGAAGCGGCAGCTGCAGCAGCCAAGCCCCCAGGCGAAGGCGGCGGGGACCTGGACGGCAAGCGCGGCGTAATTGACCCCTTCTTCTTCGCAGCTACACCCGATGACAGCCAGACCAGCGTCAGCGCTGGCGGCCACCCCAGCCCTGCTGGCGTTGGCGACGACACCGCCGCATACTATCACGGTGACGGCGGCAGCGTCAACGCCTTCCTGGCATCCCCCTACACCTCCCCCCCAGAGGGGCAGGGGGACCAGGCCGCGTCACACTTCCGGGGCGCTACACCACTGCAGTCCGCGGGGGCCCCTCGTAGCGGGCTGTTGAGCGCAGGCAGCGCCTCATTGCCGGCGGTAGCAGATGCAGATGACCTCGCGCCCACCCGTGCAGCTGCTCTGACAGCTACGGGAAGCGCAGTTGGCGCCAGCGCCGCTGCACTGACAGGGCATGGAGGCATGTTGCCTGAGGGGGGTGAAGCAATGAGCAGCAGGGGCATTCCTGCGGGTGCTGCCGCTGCCGGCGTTGCTGCGGGAGCCGCCGTCGGTATGGCCGCCGCCGCCGCTGGCAACCGAGGTCAATCTGAGCCAGGGATCGAGGAGTATTACCACGCTGATGGCCGCCGCAACCCACACAGTGCGAGCGTCAGCGTCGAACGGGCGGTGCCGAGTGTGTTGTCGCAGCGCCCTGCCACGTTCACAGCGGGTGCAACACGCGCTGGCGTCGGCGGTGGTGGCGCGCAGCAGCCAATGAACAGCTTTGGAGGCGTGTCTGTAGCTGACCAGTGGTATGCATGGAATCCGCAATCGGCGGTGTCTGGCATGTACTCAAACCCCATGTTCCAACCACATGCGCAGCACCCACATGACATGCCAGATACCAACATTGACATGGCTGGTGCAGCAGCAGCAGCTGTCGGGGTCGCAGCTGCCTCCCCGTACCGCACATCCACCATGCCGTACCCAGATCCTGCATGGCGCGCCAGCGGTGGTCTTGCAGATGCGGAAACGGATGCGATGCCAGCAGCCAACGCTTCGGCGTCAACATCGCCGCTGCCCAAGCAGCCCCAGCGGACAATGTCTGCCAGTGGGGTGCCGCCCCCAGGCAGCGGCGGGAGCGCCATGCGCCTGGCGGGCCAGCCGCAACAGGTGCTGGCCTACTCCTCTGCAAGCGCGCGCGCTCTGCCTGTAGCAGCCAGCAGCGTCGGCGGTACGGCCTCGACGTCGCCGCCGTTCGCTGTGCGCTCTCGCAGGCGCCTCCCCGACGCGCCTGTTGGGCCGCTCTACTTCCCCTACGGGCCCGCTGCACCTGCTGCTGCTGCCAGCGCTGCCGCTCCTGCAGCTGCTGCAGCCCCGGTGACAGTGACGGCGGTACGTAGCGCCCCACCTGCTGCTGCGCTGAGCCCGCCTTTTCAACAGCAGAAGTCCATGTCAGTTACGCTGCTGGACAGCGGCTTCGGCAGCAGCAGGGAGCGTGCCGTCAGCGAGGCGGGGCAGCAGCGGCCAGCAGGAGGCAGCCTGGCTGGTGGCGCTGGTGCAGACGTGCAGGGCATGGCGTGGCAGCGACGGGTGTCTGTACCTGATGGCTTGCTCGCAGTGACTGCCAATGAGTCCCCACCAGCCACACGTACGGACAGTGCTGGCGCCGCCGCCGCCGCCGCATCAGCGTTGGAAGCGACAGCAGCACTGGCCGGCAGCAACGGGCTGACGACCCCATTCACACCCTCCCCGCCGAAGCAAGCAACCATGTCGCCGCCACCCGGAGGTCCTGATAGAGGCAATCGTCCACAGGCCTTTGTAACACCGACACCAACACCAGCACGAACGGCCTCACCTGATAATACGGGTGTCGGAATGAGCGGCGGGGCCCGCAGCACGCTGCCTGCTCCTGCTGCTGCCGCCGTAGATGCAGCGCCAGGCGCGCAAACCTCGTGGGGTTTCTCGCGTGGCCGATCCACAAAGGTGCTGGCAGCAGCAGCAGCAGAGGCGGCGAGTGCCTCCCACGCCACTGCGGCAGCAGTGCCACGTGGCGTCAGCGGCAGCAGCAACAACATGAACAGCTCCGGCCGCCGTATGTCGTTCAGCGGCAGCAGCGCGTCACGCAAGTCCCTCAGGTGAGCGTTGAGCTGCGTGGCACTCTTGTAGCTGCCCGCTGTGGTGGTGCTGCAAGCCAGGCATTGCAATGCATAACCAGGGCTGCTTTTGCGTTCACCGGGACAACAGCCTGGACGAAAGCAAGGCAGGCATAGGCAACCAAACTAATGTGGTACCGCCCGGCTTTTGACCCACTAATTCCCCGTGTTGGCACCTTGTGAAACTGCAGGTTTGGAGCGACCAGCAGCAGCGGCAGGCCTCCAGAGATTGTGATTGAAGAGGCGGGCGTGTAGTGGTCGTCACGACACACCAGCTGCTGCTCTCAGCAGCTGGCTGTGGAGGCCTAGGGGTCAGCGCCTGGTGGCAGGAAACACTTAACTGTCCATTAACAACCTGGTTGCACACAAGCAGCCGCAGCCCTGGCAGGCTATGCCAGCATCGGCAGGAGCCTGCTTCAGATGCAGCCCTTTTGAAGGTTTCCTCCTTTCCCGTTGCTTGTTACGACACTGGCCATGAGGAATGGCGTTTTCAACTGCGTGCTCACGTTCCATTGCTTTTAGCAGAGATGCTAAAGAAGCTCAGGTCACACGTGTGGTACCTGACTGCGTACATACCGTAATAAGTAACTGAACCTGATGTTGGTGACCTGATGTTGGTGGCTTTGCATGCGACCGTGTACATTAGGAGTTTTCAAAGTGCAACAGGCTTGGCTTGTGCAAAACATCCAACATTACCATTTGTGCTGTCATACAATGGGCTTAATGCGTTTTGTGGCGCGGCATGTTGAGTCGCCTTACATAAACGCTCGTCCAGCCGCCGACATGCGGTTCCTCGTCGCCCACACTTGACAAGTACGGCCCGCTGACGCGGGCGTCCCCGAACTTCGGCGTGGATGTATTCAATGACCATGTGTAGACGTGCAGTGCAACGGTTGTGGCCTGCCCTGCCATGTTGTGGACAGTGCAAGTGCTGGTGGGAAGGCAGGGATGCATCACGTTGAAAGTGTGTGAGCGTTGGCAAGCACTATAGGCTGCGCTCTTGTGCGGCAAACGGGGCGGTGAACAGAGGCGTTGAGCACCAGGGGCATGCTGTGCATCATCGTGGCTTGCGAAAAAGTTAACGGGGATCGTCATGCAAAAGCTGGCTCTATTGTCAGCGGCAGTGCTGTGCGTTTGTTCGTTACGCATGACAGGCGTGCGCTGCTGGCTTGACAAGTTACGCGAAGAGCACTTTTGCGATCATGCTTTCAGCACTGCCGCGCTATGTGCCACGTTGTGGTCTGCTCTGCTACGTGCACTGCTGGCTGGAAAGCCTGCATTGCTTGCAGGCTTGACACTATGCATGAATGCTGCTGCGAGTGGGTGAGCGTTTGCAAGCATTGCGCGGCTGCCACCGCAAGGTGGGGTCTGAACGCAGCCTCTAAGGGGGGGGCTTGAGGGGGGGCCTTGATGAGAATGGGCACAGCGCTGCATGCATTGCTGGTCGGAAAACGTATGCAGGCTTGAAAGCATGTATGACGCGTGCAAACGGAGCGGTGAACAGGGGCGCCGAGCACCAGGGGCATGCTGTGCATCACGCGACTTGATAGAAACTGACGGGGATCGTCATGCAAAGGCTGGCTCTATTGGCTCTATTGTCAGCGGCAACGCTGTGCATTTGTTCGTTACGCTTGACAGGCATGCACTGCTGGATTGCCAAGTTACGTGAAGTGCACTTTTCCGGACGTGCTTTCACCACTGCCGCGCCATGTGCCGTTGCGGTCTGCCCTGCCACGTGCACTGCTGGCTGGAAAGCCTGCATTGCTTGCAGGTTTGACACCATCCATGTATGCTGATGCGAGTGGGTGAGCAAGCATTGCGAGGCTGTTACCGCAAGGCAGGGTCTGAACGCAGCCCCTGAGAATGGGCCCACGGGCCGATTGCATCACAAAGGCAGTATGCGACAGCTCTACAGGTGCCAGGTGCAGCAGGGCGCTACTGCCGCAGCGCTGTCCAGGACTGTCTTTTGCAGACTGCACCCAGGAGTGCTGTGCAGCATTACGTGCAATGCAAGCATGTGAACGTTTGCAAGCACTCCATGCTAGCTGGAGCAGCAAACGGGGCGGTGAACAGGGGTGCCGAGCACCAGGGGCATGCAATGCATGCAGTGCACCATTTGGCTGGCTCACAATCTGACGGTTGTTACGCATGACACGCATGCACCGCTGTGCGGCCTGCTGACGCGGCCGTCCTTCAATATATTGTATGACTGTGTGCAGTAGTGCAGCGCCCGCAAGGGTGCGGTCTGCGTCTGCTTGGTCTGCTGGCTGGAAAGCGTGCATTGCCGGCTTCGCTTGCCGGCTTGAAAGCTGCATCGATGACAGTGGGCGCTCATGCATGTCTGCAAGCAGTTTGTTTGCGGGGCTGTTGGGGTAGTTGCCACAAGTCTGACGGGTCTGAACACAGCCCCTAAAGGAGGGGTGTAAGGGGGGGCCTTGATCAGGACAGGCCCACGGGCCGCTCGTATCACAGCGGTAGTTTGCTGGCAGTCCTTTGGCGAGCGCTACGGCTGCAGCGCTTTCCACCTGTATGTGTGCTGTATGTGCCTTAGCAGGCGCGGTGCCTGCTAATACAGTACTGAGTGTAAGGGCCTAAAGCCTACGTACGTGCCTAAGGGCCTTGCTGGGGCTAAGGGTCTCAGACCAGGCTTCGATCCAGGTCTGCACCTGACGCTGGGCACCAAGCATAGTGTGCCGGCTGCAGTAATCTCAACCTGGTTAGCTACATCGGAGAGGACCCCAAAAGCAATCAAACGGCTAAGTTTGGCACAGGGTGAACTGTCCAAACAGTCTTGCCAAGTAAGGACTTTTCCGAGTCTTCAAAAGGGCTCGTTCCTCATGCTAACCAGTCTGGTCACGCATGCAATGTCGTTATGAGGCTTTAAAGCAGAGCTGTCTCCAGTGGACAGGGTAAAGGTCTGGTTACGGACTGTGCTGGAAGGGCCTAAGGGCCTTGCTGGGGCTAAGGGGCTGAGGCCCTTGCTGGGGTCCCAGTCTGGACTCCTAGGCAGACTGTGCGAAACCCGGCCTCGCGGACCGCGCGAGGCAAAATACACGAAGGGCACCTTCGCAATAATGCTCTCGGCGCGACTCCCGCCGCGGCCTCCGTGCGATTTTTCGGGGCGCGCTTTCGAGTCGCTCGTCCACGGATTTTTCTATGGATCGACATGGAGCCCCCCCCCCAGCTCCCAGGCAATCCTCCTCACTTCCTCTTCGAGGAAGTTCGGGTACTGTCACCTGACTGCTATCTTGCCCAGCGCATCCGCGCTGACGGCTGCGGCTGAGAGAGGCATACATGGCGCGATGTGTTTGATGGGGATATGATGAACCGGTATCCATGTGTTACATGCGCAAGCACCTCACAAGGTGAGGACACCTCGGCAAATCTGCACCAAATGCGGTATTCACTTGAGAGCAGAAGTCGCCAATGCTTGTTACACCATGTAGGAACACTCAGCACAGCTCGTTTGCATGCCAAGAAACCGTGCATTGCAAGCCCTGCAGCTGGCAGCGCCGCTGGGCTCACACGGGGCACTGCCTGTGCAGCGCCGCTGCGCATGTGGCATCAGGCTCAGATGCTCAAGGGCACCTCACAGTTGCAATGCAGCACATCTCACAACCGGTGCTGTAGGCAGCAGCACCATGAGCACGCATGCAAAAATGGATAGTGGCGATGCGACGATGATTAAAATTTAAAATGCCATAGGCGAGGGTCCGGCGGATGCAAGGGGGGTGCTGACGGGGTAAAAGCTGAAGCCAGCATCGCCACGGCCGGCGGCCATGCGGTACACACCACCAGCGCCGCCTGCGCCAGCAGCGGCGGCGGCAGCCATGGCTGCTGCGCCCGCGTGTGTGGGCGCGGCCTCCGCCATTGCTAGCTGCAGCGCGTCGACCATGCAGCGACCCGTCAGAGTATCTCCACCAGCGCTGGCCTGTCAGTCGGCAACAGTCACATGCCACAGTAGTGCAACGATCAGGTGGGGTTGGGTTGGGTGCCACACGCACAGCTCCAAGAATGCAGTCCTGGCATTCCGCAAAAAGGGCTCTGCCTTGGCAAACATCTGACAATTTGTGCCCTCCCTGCCCCACTTACTGCACAGGCCATTGCGCTAATAGCGTGCCATGCATCAGATGCATGCCATGGTGTCAGGTGGATGCATTCAGGACTTCAGGTGTGTGTTGCGCGTGATGCTCCATAAGGGCATTCAGGCGCTCGTGCATGGTGTGCAGCAGGAGATTAAATGTGTGTGTGTGCGTGGGTGTGTGCGTGCCGGTGGCACCCACCCACCTTGAGCCAGGCGGTGACCTGGTCCACCGGCGCGCTGTCAATCACGCGGCTGCCCACGCCAAAGGCGCCGCTGCAGCTGGCCGCCTGCGCCGCGCAGTACACCGCCGTCTCCCTCAGACGCTCCAGCCAGCCATGCACCTGCACCGCACCGCACACGCCCATGCACGACAGCAGCATCGATGCGTGTCACGGTGAAGCCCAGATGGATATCGGCAACACACAGTGACATGACGATGTGAGCATGCAGGTACTGGGGGGTCACCAGCTGTGACACCGGCAACAGTCAACAATGAGCGTACAAGACATGCGCATCTGAACAAGCATGTGAGGTGGAGTGGAGAGGACCGGGAGCGGTCGAGCACCCTCGCGTCCTCACGCACCTGAAGCGCATCCCGCTCAGCCGCGATGCCCGCCCAGTCGTCCGCCAGCGCCACATACTGCCACGCAAGCGCCCACTTGCTGGCGTGCGCGTCGCGAAGCGCGGCGCTGGACGCCGCCAGCACCTCCACCGCGCCGACGGCGGCGGCAGACCGCCGCGCGGCGGCCGGGTCATCATGGCCATGGCCCTGCTCCTCCGCATCGTCAGCGCCCTGCGCCTCGTGCGCGTGTTGCGCTTGCCCGGATGAAGCTGAGGGCGGCGTCGTTGCCATCTCGGCATCCTCGTCTGCATGCGCGCCAGGCGCAGGGGTCTGCTGCGCCGGCTGTTGCTGCTGGCGGCTGCGGCTGCGTAGCGCGTATGGTGAGGCGTGTGGCGCGGTCCTGTCGCCAGCAGGCTGCGGTGTAGCGGAAGGCGAGGAGTGGCCTTGCTGCGGGGCCGTTGTGCGTGACGCTCTGGGCCGTACAGGCGAGGCTGTTGCCTGCTGCTGCTGCGCTGGCGGGCGGGCTGCTTCCAGCGCTAGCTCCAGCAGCTGTGAGGCAGGCAGCGGGCCACGATCCGCCAGGCCCAGGCGCTCCTGAACGCAAACACGCCACCAATCGACTTTAAACCATCAACATGCATCGTTCCAGCTGAGGCGAAGATTGGATACCATGGGAGGCTTCAGACTCAGATGGAAGACGCATGGCAGCACGCACTGCTGGGCAAACCGGGCACACGCCATATGCCGCCAGAGAGATATGCGAGGACACAAGGACGGGGCACCATGATGCCGGTGAAGGCACATCAGCATGGCTTGATCGTTTTCTGCATGCAATGCACGGGGCGTTTGCACAGCTCCACCTGCCAATCGTAATAAATTAAACCCTTGCATGCATTCCGATGTATGCTTTGCATGCACCCAACATGCCTTCCTATGTAGCACTTATTGCCGTGCAATGACTTCACAGAAACGGATGCATGACAGCAGTGCTACGGCGTTTTGTCATCACAATCCCATACGCACGCATGCCCATATGGCCGGCCTTGCCTGCACGCCCAGCAGCCTCAGCTGAGCCTCCGCGTCACGCTCCGCCTCCGCACCGCCGCCCGCGCGCGCCGCCAGGCGCTGCAGGCTGAGGAAGCGCCTGCACGACAGCGGCGACAGCACAGCACAGCACAGCTCAGCGCTTAGCACGCCAGCAGCAAGCAGCGCACATGCATGGGGCAACACGGCGTCTACATGATGCAGAGGTTGGTTATCATGGCCAGCGGTTTAGGATACAACGGCAGCACAGGGGCGGGGGTCATCCACAAAGGGCATGCTCTAGCGGTTCGGGTGTGGCACAGGCAGCGGTTGGTGTACCAGTATGTGGCAGCTGCCAACGCCAAGACCTGTCACTGTTCCCCTTGTGTGGAGGATGCCAGTGCATGTTCCTCCAAAACAACAACATCGGCTGAGGGCCAGATGGCCAACAATGCACGCATCCTACCCACAAACAGGGGCACTATGCAGCTCCCTGCTCTTGTCAGCTTGCCACCTATCCAATGCTACCCACAAACAGAACATGCACAGCCTTGATGATGCTGCGGCTCAACCATGCATTGCTTTGCATGGAATGCATGCATGCTTGCATGCACACGCACCTCTGCGCTGTGAAGCTGCCTGCCCCTGACGCCGCCTGCGTGAGCACCCCTGCAGCCCCCCTGAAGTCTCCGGTGCGCAGCTGGTGGATCCACAGCAGGGAGGGGTAGGGCTGCAGGAACGCCGTCAAGCCTGGTGGTGCAGCACCACCACCACCACGCAGGCATGCAGGGCACAGGCACAACCACAGCTGCTGGTGCGGTGTACATGATTGCAGATGCTGCTGACATTTGCATGCAGGCCGCACATGCAGGTTGCGCGTGCGGCTTTGCGCCGGTAAGCCCTCCGGGACACATGATACAAACACCGGTAAGCGTCTGGCTGGATCCAATCCTTGATGTATGCCACATCTCATGTCCGATGTACACAGCACGGTTGATGTGACGCAAGGACATCGCAACGTGCCTGAACGCTGCGAGGCCAGGTACCGTGCCAGCAACACACATGAGCGGTGTGCACGCAGGCTTGCTCCTCCCCTGGCTCGCCCTCACACCTGCATGGAATTGCTCCGGCAGGCTGAGCAGGTCCGCGTCGCGGCCGTCGCCATGCAGGCGCCGGAACACATACACGGCGAAGCTCTCTGCGCCGCCCACGTCCGCCGCGGCGTCCTCCGGCGCCAGCGTGGCCATGTGCGTGTGCAGGCGCGCAGAGTAGCGCGCGGGATCGTAGGCGGCCAGCGCCTCGCAGATGTCAAAGAGCGTTGAGTAGAGGTGGTGCGCGCGCGCCAGCTGCTCCAGCTGCCTGCGAAAGCAGGGTGGTGCAGCACGCGGCCGGCACGAGCGCTACATGACCACTACAGTAAACAGATATGGGCAAGGCGAGGAAGCGTGGAGCGTACGAGAGGCAGGACATGGCCCCAAACTCGCTCGTCGTGTTGTTCCTTCAGGTGGAAAATGCCACACGCATCACTGCTGCACACCATGGCGACCAGCGCACTAGGATGATTCCCTCACTCGCGCTACTGCCTTGCACCAAACATTGAAGCATCACTCAACTGAAACGCAACGCGCTGCTCTCACCACACCAACAGCGACTCCACGCCCTCCGCCGCCGCCAGCCCCCTGGGGTTGCTCGCCGCCGCCGCCGCCAGCTCAGACAGCGCCGCCGCCTGCAGCGGCGCCGCCACCCGGCCACGCACCGCCCGGTACTCCGCCATCAGTGCTCCCCGGCTGCCGCTGCTGCTGGGTGTGGCGCCTCCTCCCTCCTGCGCTGCTCCGGAACCGGGGTTGGGGCTGAGGCTGGCCAGAGCGGTGGCGCATGCGGACAGCAGCATGTCGGCGAGGCTGAAGAGGTCGCGCGAGAGCGCGGCGGCATCCGCCGGCCGCGACACGCCCGCCGCCACCGCCTCCAGCGCCTGGTGAGAGGACCATGTGCGCAGCAGGAGGGCAGCGTTTCACACCACGTGGGTGCGGTCAGCGGCGTTGCATGATGGGTCAGCGGCGGCGCAAGATCACGGACAGGAGGAAGCAGGCTGGCCGGCCGGGCCTGCAGTGCCTTTAACATACGGCCTGGTGGCAGCAGTGGATTGCATGGAAGACCACCACACATGTCGCATAGCGCTATTACGGCTCGATCATGCATGCTGGGCCTGGCGAATGAGGCTTGGCTACCTTTCATGCGCATGCGCGCTGCGCAACATGCACACCGGCGATTTGACCCGCACGCACCTTTGCCAGGCTGTCCAGTGCGTCCCTGCTGGGCGCATCCGCCAGCCAGTCGGGGCTGCCCAGGCGCTGCGCCAGCGCGGGGGCGCTCACGCGGTGCGCCGCCGCCAGCGCTTCGCGCCGCGCGTACGCCGCCTCCGCCAGCAGCCGCATGATCCCGCTGAGCTCCTGCGCCCGGTACCTCAGCGCCGACATGCCTGAACAGACAAACGCACCAGCAACAGCCCGCACTGTCACCTCAAACCACCAGCATGCACAGTATGCACAGTATCCCAGGAGCGAACCTCCTCTCATTGCAACCTAGACGGGAGTGCGGGCCTCGGCTGTCAAGCTGCAAGTGCAAACAAATGAATCTGAAATCTCACGTAGTCGCACGAACATGGCATCTTAGCGCGCACAGCCCCAGCGATGCAGCTTTTGGTGTTTCGGGGAGCAAGGGGTGCAAGGGTGGCGAGGCCGCCTCACTCACCGCTGCCGCCGGGCTGCGTGACCCCACCGGAGGCCGCCTGCGCCGCCACCTCGCGCGCCGCGCGGCCCAGCGCCGCCACCAGGGCCTGCACGCTGCTGGCGGGGCGCGCGTAGAAGAGCTCCATAGGACCCAGCGCACCGCCACCACCTCCAGCGCCGCTACCAGCGCCTGCGCCGGCCTGCTGCTGGTGGGCAGGGAGATCTAAGGAGGGTGAGGCGGCAGCCACTGCACGCCCAGCTTCCACCACCAGGCCTGCGCCAGGGGTCAGCCGGTCAAGCGTGGAGGGCTGGTCAAATGCATTAGAGCATTGCATGGCATGGCTGACGAGGCGGATCACATCGAGCTGACCTGCCACAGCCCTCTGTGGACTCGCACAAATCATGATTGCCATGTCATGCACAGTCACCCATAGGCCTGAGATCAGGCACAGGCACCAGCAGGCCGCGGATGTCACACCTCCGGCCGCCAATGTAAGCTGCGGAACCATGGCCGGCATGTGCAGGTCGGGGCAACACGCATGGGCATCACATCGCCCCATCACGTCACATGTTTCTGCATGTGGGTGCTCAGCTCAGCCACCTTTGGTATGCGGGTGAGTTGCATGCACCGTATCCGGGCGGCGTGAACATGGCAATGCACGAGGAGGCGTGGCGGCCCTAGGGCAGGCGGAGTGCTCGCACCTGCCAGCAGCTGGGCGGAGGCCGCAGCGCCCGCACCCGCATCCGCCAGCGCCATCTGCTGCCGCAGCAGCGCCCCAGCTGCCGCCAGCTTCTCCTCATTCTCCAACAGCACCTGCAGATGCGTGCGAGGGTGTGTGTGTGTGTGGGTGGGTGGGGTGGGGTGGGGGGCTGCACGGGTGCGCTGGTGTGTGTGGGTGCGAGGGTGGGTGTGCGCAAGTCTGCACGCGCATGTGTGTCTACATGTGGTGTGTTGCCAGTGCATAGCGCACAACAAGCATCAACAGCGGACCGTGCGCAGTCGCTGTGTCAGGACTTAAAGCCAAGGCTCGGACAAGGCAGTGCTCAAGTCAGGGTACTGCTGAGAGAGCGGCAGCAGCAAGGCGCAGGCAACAGCAGGCGGGAACACGCGTCAGCCGCACGGCCAGCGCAGCAGCGGTGGCGGGTGCGGGTGCGGCGGCGCTCTCACCCTCGTGACGCCCGGCTGCAGCTGCGCCATGACGCCGCTCAGCGCCAGGCACGCCACCAGCAGGCCGTGGCGCGTCGCCTTGTCGCTTAGCTGCTCCAGCACGCCCACCGCAACGGCTGATGACGAGGAGGAGGAGGACGTGCCGGCGGCAGAGCCGCCGGCCGCACCGCCAGCAACGCCTGCATGCAGACACACACACACCCAGAGGAGACACACAGCTTGGCGCGCCATGCACGCGTACCACTGGAACACAGGCTGAGGTTGATTGCGGGACAGGCTGCAGACGCATAGTGGGCCTGGCGCAGTCAGCGTAGCGCCACGGTGATGCGCCACGGTGATGTGATGCGAGAGGGTACTCACCTGCAGCTGGTGTGCCGGCCCCCACAGCCGCGGCGCCAGTCCACTGCTTGGGCAGCGCGTCCAGCAGCGCGCAGCTGTATCCCGCCAGCGCCGCCGCCTGGCCGCTGGGGCTCAGCGCGCCCACGCTGTCCAGGCGGCGCGCCAGGCCCGACACTAGTGGCAGCAGCGGCCCGCCTGCCACGCTGATGGAGGCGGCCTGCAGGCAGCACCACGGCGTCACACCCAGCACATGCACGCGTGCGGGGCAGAACAGACAGTGAGAGGGAGGGGGGGGGGGGCCGTCACCTCAACTTGCCAATACACACTTTTGGCTCCGCTGTGCATGAC
>BDDA01000592.1:19980-52857 GCA_001662385.1 Chlamydomonas asymmetrica
CAGCCATGTAACACAAACGCGTCCTGAGAGCTGCCCCCACAAATGCAATACACACGCATGCTCGCACATGCGCACATGCGAGCACGTGCATTCATCTCGTGTGTGAGAGGGCTGCAGGGCTCTCACATCTGCACCGCGTGCTGCTGCGCGCCACCACGTGTCTCCTCAAGCAACCACAGCGCCAGCCGGCTGGCGCCCGGGCCGCCCGCCGCCAGCGCCAGGTTGGACGCGGAGCTCACGCGGTGGCGCCCGTCCGCCAGGCGCACGAGCGTGTTGCAGAAGGACCACTGCAGCGCCTCCGAGGGACGCAGCCCCAGCGTCACCTGCCACACAGGCCAGCCAGCGACGCGGGCGTGCAGGGTTGGTGTGGGTACCCATAAATCCGAGATTGGCGCGATCTCTCTTGCACACGGCCAGTTGGCAAGCCAGCTAGCGAGCCGTTGTGTAGTGCAAGACAAGTTTGATCCAAAGCAGCACGTGAACAGGCCTAGTGAGCATAAACACGCTCACAGAGAGGGTCTTTGCATGCGACTATTTTTGATTGCAAGACACGTGTGACATGGCAGGAGGAAACAGCAAGGGCTCCAAAGACGTTACGCACAAGCCACCCTGGATTGGGTGCACCCTGCTCACATCCCCTGTATGCTGGCCCTGACCTCAGAGCAGCACTCACCAGCCAACAATCTACTGTTCCGGCCGTAACCAACAGCACGCGATAGTGAATCGCATCAATGGCTGCAATTGCAATGTCCACTGCCGGCTTTCCACTGGGCTGGCGCTTCAGGAACTTGGCGCTGGGGTCAAACGTGTCAGTATAAGCCCATGTGATGGCGGTGGTCAGCGCCCCAATCACGCCGCGTGCCTCGTTTTGGGAGGCGGGGACTGCCTGAGGCTTGACGAACACGCCCAACGAGCTGCATTGCACCAGCACCCAGCTGCCGTCTCCAGCTGCCAGGGCGGCGACAAGAGCGGGGCCTGAGTCGCTGTGCAAGCGACAAGCGTTGAACGCGGTCACGAGCCGTGAGCTGGAGTTGCCAAGGGGGGATGCATCTGAGGTTAGGACCTGCTGCTCAATGGGGAGCGTGAGGTGTGTTGCATCCAACCAGATCTTGAGCTTTCCAGTGTCTTCGCACACCACGACCGATGTGGCTGCCGTGCGGTGCGAAATGACCGACACAAACACCCTCCCTTCTGGGGCTCGGCCAAGGCTGAGGATACGAAGGCGTGCCTCCTTGCCCTCCCTGTACCGCCATATGAACAGCTGCGCTCCGGACAGCGCCCAGCAGTACCCGCTGTCAGTGCAGATGCCCGCTTGCGGCAGCTGTCCTGGGCGTTGCAGCACCTCGAGGGCCGCCCGAGGCACCATGAACGAGGCAAGGACATCGCCAAAGAGAGGCATGACTGCAACGGGACAACTAGGGGCAACAGGTCAAGCTGTCCAGTGCCTGTTCGTTCGAACGGTTAGGCCTCAGTTCAACATGGAGGCAAGACCGAGGACCGGAACCATAAGATCAAACGACTGTAAAACAGCAAGAAGAAAGGCAGGTGTGTGATACGAAGCTCAGCTGCAGAGGATGGTTCCTTTGGACAGCATGAGAGGTGCGATGCAGACATTGACGCATGTTGCTAGTGTGACCCTGCTTCACATTGCGTTGCCTGACCGCCGAGACCGCTCCCCGTGCGCCCCTGCAAACCACTCCTGGGTGCAGCCCAGAGGGCTTCCCTCGCTGCCTGCTGCCAGGAGTCATGCATGCTCTGACACGCCCATCTGTACGTACATCTGGTGCCATTTGCTCGTAATGCATGCTGCTGCATGCCGTGCTATACATGTTACCAATGTGATTCCATGCACGGCATGCCGTGCGCAGCGTTCTGCCGGTCATTGGTCATCCAGCAGCAGTGGTGTGCACCACTCGCACGCCGTGTGCGCCCCTACGTTTATCAGTGTGCGACTTTTCAATCACTTTTCCTCTGCATCAAGGCTCCATCAGCATGCACCCTTGTCCCTGAGCTTGCCTGACTGATCAAGACTGCCATCCCTTGCATGCGCTGTGCAGATGCTGTCTATCAAATACACCTCGGCTCCGCGCAGTCGTGTGCTGCTGGTGCGGAGTTGGTTGTATAAGGGCCTTGTCCATGTGTATAAGGTGTGTGCCCAGGTATCAGGTGATTGTAGAAGGCACGTGCTGTCCGTAACGTTTGAGCTAAGCCTTCACCCCACAGCGCAATATAAGCTGGACGCAAACACCAAACGCCAAACGCCAATGTCAGCGCGTCCCGGTTGTACAGAGGCGGGACAGTCGTTGGTTTTCCAACTAAAAGTTGTAGAGTGCACACAGATTTCAGCAATTTTCTCGGCAGAAGATAATGAGCGCTGTATGTTGTTGTAGTTAACTGTTGTATTCTGTTCATAGCGCACAACACCAGCAACAGTGCTCAACATCAGCAAACTCCTCACAACAAGGTCACTCAGCAACGGAACCGACATAAACCTTGATAGTGCAGCTGTGCATACCACAAAAACAAGCGGTGTTGGGCGTCTGGCTGCTTCAAGTGGGTCCTGTGTGCACTGGAGCGTTTGCACCGTCATGCCCTCGTACGTACATGTGAACGCCGCTGCCCGCCCACCAGACCACCATGCACGCATCACCATGTTCCTTACAAAGATATCGCCCAGTAATCCAAAATCTGTTTCACTGATCCATTAACAAACTTCAAACGTTACCTAGGCCACGAAATAGGCCAGAAAATAGGCTGTGAAGTGCAATATGCAAGTTGATAAGCGTGCACGCCACCGGCCGTCATGCGACTGCCTTTGCAAGCAAGAGAGCATGTGAGGCTCTGCCTACTACTACTGCTGGGCTGTGTCTGGCCGTGCCTTCCTGCTGCAGCACAGCCGGCTGCCAATACCGTCCACGTGACAAATACACTACAGCTGCTGGAGGCAGTGGCAGACGAACGCATACTGCTCATAACAATTCCTCCTCTAACGGACATTACCCTCACAGAGGCGGACTGGCCGCCTGAGCGGGTCGTGGTCGTAAACTCACGCAACGTCCTCGTGCAAGGCGAGGTAAATGACGTCAGTCAGTTCCCATTGGTCGACCTGAACTATCTCTCTGGAAGGGTTCAGCTGAAAAATGGCGGAAACATCACGTTTCGCCATGTGTTCGTGGCCAAAGTATCTCTGTTGCCCCCTAGCACCTATCCGGGTAAGGTGTGCAGGCTTTACAAGTTTGTTACGCGCCTGCTGCGCAAGCCAAGCTTTGCTGCCGTGCAAGGTATACAATAACATGTGCACTAATTTGCCTCTTGCCGTTTGCCGCCACTAAGGCGCTGACATTATCGCCAAGGAGCCGCTTCAGTTCAACAATGCTGCCAGCAACAGTCTCCTCCTGGAACAAGCCGTCCTGGTGCTTACAGCAGGGCCGGACAGTGACATATACACAGACCCTCTGCTAGCACTGCAGCTGCAACTCGTTCGCCCGACCGGCTTCCCTGGAATCACACGAGCGGTGCTACGTCCGCCAAACCCGCCCCTGTGCCACCAAGCCACAGCCAAGTTTCAAGCGCACTGCTGGGACCCCAATAACACGGCTATCTTCCTTGACTTTGTACGGGTGGCTATCGACGCCTCGCTGAAGCCGTTGAACTTCTACTTGCGTCTGCTCAACGTGACCATCGCGATGAACCATGCGTTCAACCGCTCGTGTTACGATAGCTACGGGTTCGTACGCCTGGACACCGTTCTGCCTCTGCACTCCAACTAGCCTAGGTCCAGGTTTGTCCCCTGTAACCTTACAAACCTATCAACCCTTGCCTTTAAACCCGGTTACACTCTTGGTTGCACCCCACACTTGCAGGATCCCAAACTGCGAACGTGCGTTGAACGACCTTTACTGGCGAGACCCACCGCTGCCGCTGCAGCAGCAACAGCCACCGCGTAATGTACCACCACCGTCGCCGCCGCCACCGTCACTTCCAGCAGTCGCCACGAACACCGCCAACGCTGGGGAACTGGCCAGCATTGTTGTGCCTTGCGTCATTGGTGAGACTGACGCACCCACCCTGAAACGCTGTCTGCAGGATCTGCTTCAGTGCCAGCTGTGAAGCAATACTGCTGCGTGCTGTCATTGGCACGAGCTGAATCTCCCAGGTTGCAACGCTGGTGCTGAAGCCGGAGTGCAAATGCATATTTTAGAGCACGTTTAGGGCCAAGCCTTGGTGCCTTCTGCCAACACCCACCATCTGGCCGCCTGAGCTCTTGCCCCTGTGCTGCGCAGGCGGCCTGGCACTGTGTGCGCTGGCAGGCGCTGGTGTGCTGTACGTGAACAAGCGGCGCAAGCTGGCGGCGCAGCATGGCGCCAAGGCCCCGTCCTCTTCATCCTGCACAGCGTCGTCCACTGATGCTCACGCAAAGTGTGTGCGCCGCCCCAAGAGTGTGTGCATGCGCATGCATGTTTGCATTCTCATTGGCTTTGCCAGCACAGACATACGCTCAAGCACGCGTCTGGACGATGATGAACCTTGCGCTTTCGCAGTTTGCCAGCGTTCATGTTGCCTGCACCATCTGTTGTACCTTTCGGTACGCCCTGAGCTTGTGTTACCACCCAGTCAACCAGCCAGCCACTCACCATCATCAGTCAGTGCTGTGTGTCACCTGGAGCATGCAGGCAAGCTGTGCCAGCCCACGTCACGCCATATCCAACACAGCGTTTACGCGCGGCTGGCCAGCGGCAGGCACCTCCCTCCTGGCCTCCCTTGACCTGACCACGTATGCATGCCATATGTGACGCTGTGAGCTGCCGCCATGCGATGCTGTGTACTGCATGCCGCTGTGTGCCTCATCAGGCATGAGCATGGACCTGCAGCACAACACTCGTCTGGCTCAACAGGCGCCACTGCCACCACCGTGAGCAACCCAGCAGCAGGTGAAGGGGAGGGGCCCCACAAACAGACCCCCCCTGCCGCCAGCACCGCCTGCACGCTGCCCTGGACCTTGCCATCCGGGTGCGCGGATGAGTCATCAGTGCTTTCCACGCAGGACACACAATCGGTCGCGGCTATCGTAGTGGAGATCTTGATACGGATTTCGGAGGGCGCTTGGCTGCCGGCAGATGCCATTTTGTCCACGCGAATATCCGCGTCAAAGCTGTCAAGCTTGGACCCACTGGCCTTGGCGCCCGGCGGCATTATGGCTGCCCCCAGCGTGGCATTGCAGCTAGTGCCCGCTGGCAGCGTAACCGCCAGCGCTGCCACCGTCGGCGTAAGCGATGTGCGCAAGGACCTTGTGCTGGGGGTTGACGTGCAGGTAGGTGCATGCGCCCACACATGCGGTGGGGGTGGGTGGGTGGGGGTGGGGGGGGGGCAGGGGCCCTACAGGGGCGGTGCTGCGCTTGCGATGGCCAACGTTAGCTGTGTGACTGCTGCAGCTGCTTTAGGGGTTTGAGGAGGGGGCACGAGCTGCAAGAGCCTCATGCTTTGGCCGCGTGAAGGCAATGCGCTATGACTCTATGAGCCTTGGCCTGCGGCTGCAGGTGCAGCTCTGACATTTGTTTAGCTGCATGTGCATTCATACGAAGCAAGGGGGTGTGGGACTCGAGCACGGCGTTGCCCCAGTGATGCGCATGTTGGTTGTGTGCTGTTTCACCGCCTGCTGGCGCAGTGCAACATGGAGTGCGTGCTAGGCCGAGGTTGGAGCGGTGTGGTGGTGGAGGGCGCGTATGGCAGCCGCAAGGTGGCGGTCAAGAGGCTCCACGAGGCGTGGACGCAGCAGCTCAGCTCAGGTAGGCAGGCGGGCTGTGCACCACAGTGACGTACAATCATCGTCTCAGCACGCGTGCGATGCCGCTGAGAATACAAACTTGGAGTCGGTGCTTGTTTGCGTTGCATTGTGCATGGTTGCACGGATCTGCGCGCAACTGCGCCGTTCTTAGAAGTGGCACGCAAGTGGTTCTCCTACTGCCAAGCAGTACACCTGCCTGCTGCTGCGCTGCTTCTGTACCTGCCTGCATGCAGAGGAGCTGGACGTGCTGGAGCATGAGGTGGACGTGCTGAGCACATGCTGCCACGCAAACATCGTGAGGCTGCTTGGCGCCGGCGGCCTAAGGGATGCCCAACAGCGCCACCAGCAGCAGGCGCCGCCACCGCCGCTGCCGCCGCCGCCGCAGCAGCAGCAGCAGCAGCCCGGTGCTGATAGTCCCTTCCTGGTCTTGGAGCGCATGGCGTGCTCCCTGCATGACCTGCTGTACAGCCACAGCCGCCAGCAGGGGCCGCTGCCGCTGCCTGCGGTAAGCAGCGGGCCATCCCACTGCCGCGTTGTCCGCCCAGCTGTATACCACAACTCAGTTGGGAGTGAGAAAATGCTGCGGTGCTGACACGTGGGGCCTGTGCTATGCCCACCGCATGCCCACGCGTCTGTTTGCGTGCAGGTGCTGTGCATTGCGCTTGACATTGCAAGCGGGCTGGCGTACCTGCACCCGCTGGTAGTGCACAGAGACCTCAAGTAAGGCTGCGGCCCAGCACGTGCATGTACTTGGATTAGATATGCAGTCCCCTCAAACATGCTCCTGAATGGATTATGCAGCACTGCCACCACCATGTTGGCTGTCTGCCAAGGACCACATGCTAGGGTAGCATGTGATGCTGCTTGCATTCCACCCAGGCTAAGGACTTTGCCTATTACCAGTGTGTGCTGCACTCATGTGCAATAACAAAACAAGAGACTTGATTCACGTCACTGTGCTGCTGTGATGTGATGTGCTGCCCCGTAATGTGCTTGCAGGCCCCACAACGTGCTAATCTCGCTGCACGGTGATGATAGCTACGATTGCGGTCGTGGTGGGGCTGCACCTCAAGCCGCCACATCCCCCTCCTCCTCATATTTGGCGCAACCAGCAGCAGGCGCAGCCTCGCCCTCACGCCCGATCGCAAAGCTGTCGGATTTCGGGTTGGCGCGCGTGACGTTGGGCACGCATTACACAGAGACGCCTGACGCCGGCACTGCGCCATGTGAGTGGATGCATGTTTTGCTGCAACGCCCTCAAGCCGCATGAGCTGTTGAGCTGCACTGCCATCGCTCAGCCTGCGCATGGGTGATGGTGAACTGGATGCACTGCCCCTTTGGAGTTTCGCCAGGCTCTTTGGTGAATACATATGCACCTAGCCACTTGCTAGCTGCACTGGCCGCACTGACGTGCTTGGTTGCTATATAGCGCTGGCTGTATCGCTCTGCTGGTGCGCTTGCTTGACGGGCGGCTTTGAGTCCCAGCCCTGAATCCTGTCCCTGCCCTGCCTGCCCTGCCCTGACCGGCATGCCGGTCTGCCCCACGTGTGGTCCCACATGTGCCCGCTTGCGCGCCATGCAGACTTGGCGCCAGAGGTATGTACCGTAATGTGGTCGACTCACTCCACCCTAGCCCAAGACACACAGGCCCTGCCTCCCTGTCGCGCATTTGGCAGCTTCATAGCCATGATGCAATCTCATGTGAGGTGATCGGACGTGCTGCCTGCATCACGCGTGTGGTGTACACCATCAGGCGCGGTGCAGCATTCTGCAAGTGTGTCTGGCCTGCGATGCGAATCCAGCCACCACCATTCATTGTGCGTGCTTATATGGCACGCGCTTGCAGTGCTTTGGCCACAGGAGTTGCGAGGTCAGCTGGCATGCCGACATTTATGCGCTAGGTAAGCCCAAGAGGGTGTAGATTCAGGGCCAGGGCTGCTAAGTGTTAGCTGGTGGGGAATGTGGGGATGTTCACCACCAGATTCATTCACTGCGATTCACTTGACAAACTTGCTGGGCTGCCTTGCTTGGTGACTACCACTGAACTGAAAGGGCGCTGTGTTTCACTGCCTGCCTACCTGCCTTCCTGCCTGGTATGAATGTGCGCATGTCACACGTGTGCATTTGATATGTCTGCAGGCGTGGTCATGTGCGAGATGGTGACCGGAAGGTGAGCGTGCTCGCCTTCTGCACCTGAACGACTTGGCCGCAATTGTTTCTTGCCTGTCACACCAGCGTTGCTTGTACCTTGCACATCAGCTGCCGTCGTGAGCCGCCGCATGCGTTGGTGATGTATGCATTCGAACCGCCAGGCCTCCCTGGCAGGGCATGGACCGGCTGCCCATCGCGGTCAGTGTGGCGGTCAGGGACATGCGCCCAGCGCTACCCACAGACACCGCGGCCTGCCCCGCCGCGCTGCGCAAGCTCATCCAGGTATGTACGACTGGGGGGCCGCAGGCGAGACGCGTGCGTGATCCACCCCCACACACTCACACACCGCAACACAGTGGGCGATGTAGAGGGGGGAGGGGATGGCGCGCGCAGTGGTGCGGATGTGGTACGATCTCTGCGGGTTATGCACGGATACATATGCTGATATGCACAGTGCGTGCATACTCTATGCTCGTGCTTGTGCCCGATAGCCCTGCAAAACAGCCGGCCCTATACCCCGGTTGAGGTGTTGCGGTTATCGAACGGGCCAGGACAGCGAAAGAGTGAGGGCGAGGCAAATGCATAGTTTGGAGCGGTGACTGGTGCTTCACCGCAGCTAGAGGGCCTGGTTCTGGCTGGCCCACCTCAACCGCTTGTGCCTGAGGGTAGAGATGACCCTTCTGCTGCGTACGGCGGTTATGTACTGCAGGCGTGCTGGGATTACGACCCAGGGCGTCGGCCCTCCGCTGCGGAAGTTGCCAAGAAGGTCATGCTGATGCTCAGGCAGCTGCAGCAGCAGCAGCAGCAGCATGCAGCGGACGCAGCAGGGCAGCTCCAGGGCCCGGCCGGGCAGCCGCTGCAGCAGCAGCAGCAGGAGCCTGCCGCGCCAAGCACCGCACCCACCTCGCCAGTATTCGCCACAGCCGCCGATGGCTGGGCAGCTGACCAGGCGCAAGGGCTGGCCGCAACAGACGCCGCCAGTGCTGCCGTGTCTACAAAGCGCATCACACACCTTATGGTTGACTTGCAGCAGCAAGGCACGTACGCCGTCGTGTCAGATAGCGCAGGGGCCGGCACGAGCGGCGAAGGCGGCAGCGGCGCTGTGACTGTGGTGATGGAGGGGGCCACAGGCCACGTCCTGGCAAATGATGTGCGCCGTTCAAACAGGCCGCCCGCGACCGCTGCTGACGTGGCTCCTATCACCCCTCCACCCTCCAGCCTGTATTGCTCAATACTGCCTAGCACACACTCCTCGATGGATGCTTGAGCTTGAAGCTTTGAACAGCTGATTTATTACCCAGCGTGCGTCATCATCATCCCGCAGGGGCTGGCGCTCGTGTTGCGAGGTACAGGACGCAGAGCACGTGCGCGCCAGCCTTGCGGTCAGATGGGAGGGAAGAGTAGGGCATGGGCCCAGCGCGATGGCGTGTGCGCCCTTGAACCCATCTGCACACATCTGCAGGGACGCGTTGGTACTAGTTGGTACGCACCCTAGTGCACATGAATGGCCTGATAGGCCAAGTGATGTAGTCAACCACCGTAGTGCACATCGTGATTTGGCATCCTATCTATCGCCATCTAGTGGCAGCATGTACTGGCGCGGACCAAGGCAGAGGCTGTCAGGCAGGGCGGGGAATACCGTATGGCAGACGGCGCAAACACCTGGAAATCCAGGGAGGTGCCTGTTAAAACCGTTAGCCGCGTGCGCTTGTACACCATCGTGTGCACATAATCAGTGAACCTGCTGGCCGATCATCATGGTTGTGGACAGTGCTTCAGTGGACTAAACCTGCTCAAACTCTTTACCTTTGAGATTCACCTTCACTGCTAATGTCCCCGTTTGGGTCTGGAACATGTGGTTGTTGCTGGCGCGTTGATGCGCTTGCTTGGTAGCGTTGTGACGGACGCAACGCTACCAAGCAAGCGCATCCCCATGGTTTGGTCTGGCGTCCTGGCCCGGTCCCACAGAGGCTGCATAGAGGCAAGTCACGCACTGACAACGGCACATGTTGTGCTCCGGGCTGCAGTACACTACATGCAGCATATGATGGTTTGGGTAGGCAGTAGGGACACACATCTATTGACTATTTTTTTATTTCGCCATCCACCAGCTCACATTCGACCACGTTTGCTTACGTTACGGTATGTTTATTAACCTTTGGCTGAATAAGCGCAGGAATATAGGCTGATTGGGATGCTGGCGCACTCACTGGCGCAAAGGATGTCAGGCAGGGCCGAGCCCTCCCTCTGGTAGCACATGAACCCCGCCACTCGGGATGCTGTGGCCGTAGCCATACTTACTACGGTGTGGTGGCGGCGGGGTAGCATACGTAAAAGCTGAACGCTACCATGACTGCAACCATGCGTTAGGGTTCATTGTTCCCATGGGGCCATGCATTGTGCTTCCCGTGGGGCCGTGCAGTGTGCATGAGCGTGAGGATGGAAAACGCACCTGGGGATGGCGAGGTGCCTGGGCTGCAGCTGTGTGTGACGCTCTATGTGGCAGTGCGCCTTATGGAGTACCCTGATTGAGGGTGTACTGCACTGCATTACTGATGGTGTCGACCTTGCATGCAACCATTATGCAGACGCATGCATGCATGTGGCCGCCACAATGACCGCACTACGCGGGGAAGGGACAGACTGCCAAACACACATTCTTTTCATTTGCATCATCACTACACCAACATTGCAAAGCGTGTGCCTGGGACCACACACATGCAGCCATTGTTGCCAGCATTGCCTCAAACCCTGCTGCTGCTGCCTTCCTGCAGTAGTGCACAGGTGGTTGTCGTGCTGAAGCATTGCGGTGTCCTGGCTGGTCCGCATTTGCGTATCTGCCTGCACCCGATTGTTCAATTTTGCCTAAGCATCCCTACTCTCCCAGCACTCGTGTTAGCTTTCGTGTTCTGCAGGTCCCTGCCACTTTCCCTTCCATTCAAGCCCCTCCCGTGTCTTTTGCCCCCATGCAACCCACTGCTCTGCCTTCCATTAGAGCATGCGTTCGGTAGCCGCACACACTCATCACACATTTCAACATTTGGCGCCCTGCAGTACAGTAGTACGGTAGTTATGATGCCACGTCCTCCCATACACTCACAAGCCTCCACTTGCGTCCTTTGCAGCTCCGTGTAGGCTGCTGGCCCTGTGGCGCTTGCCCAGGCTGTTGAGTGTCCACCCCTGGAGGTGTGAGAGCGGTAGCCATCCATGTCAGTGGGTGTGACGACCTCACGTGTGCCTCAATTGCCCTGCATGTCAGAAGCCAATGCTGAGGCAGGAGCCCAGCTCGTTCTGACGCACGTCAACGGTGATGCGACGAGGCTGCAGTTACCGGTTGCCCTGCCCCAGATTAGAAGTACAACACCAGTCGCCCAGCTGGATTGCGAATATTTGCTATTGATGAGACTGTCATGTGGTGCACCTGCATGCGTTGATGCTGTTTAGCCTGCACCGTGTCACTCCTGCAAGTACCCTCCAACTCGTAGCTTTTGCTCTTGCCGCACACGCACCACACCTGGGTAGCGGCCAGGTCAGGCCGGACACCTGACCATCGTCCGATGTACCCGCTGCCCAGGCGCATATGCACGCCGCTGCATGGCCGTGCAGGAATCTTATCCTAACGCACGTCCGAGGGGTCCTCCCCGTGCCCGCTAGCGCCGGCCTAGCATTATCACATTGCTCATGCATGCTGACTGCACTCACTGGGGACAACAGCCTCTGCACGCTGGTCCAGGTTGAATGCATTCGGCAGCCTGCTCGGCTTTGTGCATACACTCCCATCTCGCAAAAGGAAGTCAAGCAACAAAAGACCAACACGTTACGCGTCATACCAATGGCCTGCTTGGCAACTGAGTGTGAGCGCTAGATAGCGCAAGGCCGCATGGCCGGCTGGCGGGGCCCTCCCGGTCCTCCGCGCCGCTGAATCAACATCCGCTGAATGACATGCTCAAGCGGCAGAGGCTAGCTAATCATGGCCACCCACGCGCGGGGGGGGGACTCATTGTGCACCACATGCGTTCATCTGCCTAGCAATTCCGTGCAGGGGGCAAGAGCCACCAAAGCAATGCTCATCAGATCCCATCCGCGCATGACTGCGGGGGGGGCACGTCAGTTCCCCGTCGGAATCGTGTTTGCAATCAAACGCGAATACGCGCATGCTCCTGTACCGTTACACGCACCGACGCCATTGGAGCATGCGGTGGTGCCTAGCTGCACCCACTAACTGCCCTTGCACGCACACGCACACGCAGCGGGCGGAGATCAGCTTGCCAGTGCGCATGTGCGTGTGAGGCTGCGTGGACAGCACCGTCATGCACCTGCCGCGGCGCTGATGCCTCCAAAGCCGCAAGGCGAGCTAGGAGGGGCAAATACAAACATTTACTCAAACAACATGTGTGTGTTATGATGGTACAATCGAGAGAAGAAAAATGAGTGTCGGTAACTGACGTTGTGCCGCTATCCTTGGAATAAAGACATGGGGTGTGGCGATCGGCACAAAGCAAGGCACCATACTGAAAATTTGGCGCATGTAGTGAGGAAACAGGAAAACGTTGCGCCCGGCCAAGGGCATGGTGTACATGGAGCAAGCAATGCTCCAAACCGGCAGCACAAACAGGCAATAAGTGGATACCGGCCAGGTGTGCTGCGAAATGGGTATGCAACACGAGGCTCACGCCACGCGGTGGCTATCTTACACGCGGCTGAGCCTTACGCTGCAACAGACGCTGCTGCTGCTGCTGTACCGCCTGTTGCTTGCGCGGGGCTGCCCGCGTGGCGGGATTCGCCTCCACCTGCGCCTGCGCCGTGGCCGGCAGCAGCGCCTCGTTGGCTGCGCGCGCCAGCGCAAGCAGGTACGGCCCCTCCTGCGGCGCGCGCGCGCCCTTCTCGCGGTTGCACGCCCAGTGCAGCAGCAGCAGGTTGCCGCGCTCTGTGCGGCCGCCCTGCGAGAACGGCACCGCATGGTCCAGCTCCACATGGCGCTCGGCGTCCGCGATCAGCTGCCCGCACCACAGGCACAGCGGGCGGCCGGAGCCCTCGCGAGCCAGAGCCTCCTGGAGCAACCGACCCTCCTGCTTGGAGAAGGAGCGCGCGCGCCGGGCGGGCGGCGTAACCGCGTCGGCAGCACCATCACTTGCTAGCGCTGCCGCCGGCGGTTCCCTGTCCTGGTTGACACGGCAGCGATGAGCAGGCACAGGAACACCATGCCAATACATTCACACGTCCGCTGCTTAAGCTTTAGACCGTACATGCTGACATGCAACAGCGCCCTCACCTAAAAATGCACCGAGGGCAGCCATGGAAGAAATCCATCCCGCTTGTTGGCGGATGCTGTGTCGCCCACCACATCCATCCCCCACCACTCCCCAAGGCCGAGGCACTGTGCTTAGTTCTCATTTTCAATGACAGCCGTGCCACCCCATGCCACGTTTACTCACCGAGGCCGACTCCCGGCCCCGAAACCAGCGCTGCCGCTGCTTGAGGGCGAAGCACGCCCGCTGCCAATCGCGGGCGACCCGCCCGCCGCGCCTGCCGGCACTGTCACGGCGGCGCTGCTGAGGCCGCCGCTGCCGGTGGCGCCCAGCATCACGGCATCCACCAGCGCGTCAAAGCGCCTCTGCCGCGTGCTGATGTTGCCTGCTTTGGACGTGGTGCTTGCGGTCCACTCTGGGCTCCTCAGCATGACATCCGTCTCGCGCTTCAGCCTCACCGCCGCAGCCTCCAGCTTGCCAAACTTATGGCTGAACGGCAAGGCAAGCAAGCCGGCAAGCACACACGCAGTGCTGAGGCATGACCAAAGCAAATCAACCACATTTGCGCGCTGCTAAATTGGAACGCTTGCAAGGTGCGGCCATAAGCTCCCTCCCCCAGAAATGCGTCGGCATGCGGGATGTGCACAGTGCTGATGGTACATAGGTGATGCTGGTAGCTGCACTCATCAGCCAAGCGTTGTAACCTGGGCGCTGCACTCGTCAGCCAATAAGCCATGCGTTGTGGCCTCGGCGTGTGAGGCCTGCTGTACCCATTGTCACTTCGGCGCGTGAGGCGATCAGGCAGGCAGGCAGCCTGAGGCTCATGCGTACCTGTCCAGTGCGCGGCTGAGGCCCACCATGAGCGTGTCATACGCGGCCGGCGAGGTCTTGGGCTTCTTAATGTACTCGCGCAGGTCCAGCGAGTCCACCAGCGCCACCGTCTCACGCCAAGCCTTGCGCATGGCTGCAGACATGCCACGCACGAACGCCACGCCATGCGTGTGGGTTAATATGTCGTGGGGCGTGGGGAGTGTGTGAGGGGGCATGGGCAAAAGAGAGACGGGGGTTAAAGGCCACGGGGGGGACAAGTGCCACTGTGGCGAATACTAGTTGGCGCGACAGCAGGCGCGGGACGGAAAACGTGCGCTGCATGTTTTCCATCCCACATCGCACGTTGACGACGTGCGTTGCGTCGTTGAGATCTGCCAGAACATCAGATGCGGCGTGCAGCCCCGGCGCAGGCAATGCACACCCAGCAGACCAGCTGCCAGATGTACGGTAGGTCAGCGCCGCCAAAGCATGCATTCGCACCACAATGACGCACAGCGCTGCCAGCAGCTTGCTGCGTAAGTGCACAGGCATGCAGTCGCCGTTCATATGGCTCTCTCACCCTCCAGCGTCTGGGGTGGCAGCAGCTTGAGGACCTTCCGTCCGGTGCTGTCCAGCGCCTGCAGCTCCTCATTAAGGAACTTCTTCATGGCGCTGAACTTGACGCCCCTGAAGGAGGAAGCGAGAGAATGGTCGATCAGGGGGGAAGGGGGAGGACGGAAGCACTCAGACCGACCTCCTGCCTTTTTCGCAATCAGCATCAGTGCTGCATGAATTCACGCAACAAACGCGTGTGTGTGCATGCGCCTGGGTGTTCGTGTGAGTGAGCATATCGGAACTGCAGGTGGCGGTGCAGCGATGGTGGGAGAGGCAAGCAAGGATGCAAAGGAGGCAGCGAGCAAGTGAAGGGGAGGTAAGAGGCGAGGGATGTGTAGCGCGCTTGCATGCATGTGTGGTCGCTGCGTCGGATAGATGGCAAACTGGCAAAGCCGATACCAGAGAAAAGCATAGTGCGCCCGTGCAATGCGCAGCGCATTCCGACAGAACGCCGTTCCTGCGAGTGTGGTCGCTGCTGGCAGCTGTGCATGACCCAGAGCTGAAGCGTATGCATGCGGGCACAGCATTACTCACGACAGGCTGCAGAGCAGCGTGCGCAGCTGCGTGAGTGTGGCTCACCCGCCCTGGATGGCATTCCTCAGCGCGAAGAAGCGCAGGATGAGCTCCTGGTCCACCTCTAGCGTCTGATCAGCAGGTGAGCAGGGCCAGCCACACACAGGGCCACCACTCAGCCATTAGACAATTCAGCCAGTTGACGTCATCACTGCTGCTGACCGATCCTCAGGGCGGATCCTCAGAGCATCACGAATAAGCATCCACCCCGCACTTAAAACAAGGAATTGGGCGCACATACAGCAATCCGCATTGAACACAGCCAACAGATCCAGAAAAGGACACGCGCAGGACAATCTGGGCAGCAGTGCAGAACTCAATGCCTCAAAGGTGCACGAGTCACTGACCCAGCCAGGGATACGTGAAGGAGAGCGCAGGAGAGTGCAGCACAATACTCAATCACTCAGTGTTGCGTTGCAAACAATGGCAATGCAGCCTTGAATGCCGCTGCACGCTGCTAGCGTACTCACGATGTCGTTGTCTGTGAGGCCGACGGCCTTGAAGAACGCGCGCGTGTCGGGCTCCTGAGCCAGGTCACGCACCATGCGCATGTAGTCGCCCCAGAACACACACCTGCGGCTCCAGCACCACACCAGCCAGGCCAGGCATATGGTGCGCGCGCTGCACTGCGCATGGCTGCAAGCCTCAGGCAAGCACCAGCAGATGAATCGCGCATTACTGCATTAGGCTTGCTGGTCCGCTGCGCATCTACACGTAGCTGCCGCCACAGGTCAGGGCCAATGGCGTTAGCTGAAAGCAACCAACAAAATTGTGTGTTGAAATTGGTAATCCTCGTGGGGTCACACATGTGTGTGTGCGCTCATGTGCGTGCGTGTGCGTGCATGTGCGTGCGTGCGTCACGTGAGAAATGCACACGCGATACGTTCAAGGCATCAGCGGCGCTGCGCTCGGTTGATCGTTTGACCAACCTGCGGATCTGCTGCTTGCTGTGCGCCTGGCTGCCTGAGTTGATGCCCTCGTAGATTTCCATAACTGCATGCACTCCAGGAGGAGGCAGCGCAGACAGGTAAGGGCAAGGGTGGCTACACGACCACCACACCCGCACAGCCGAGCTGCAGACAACAGCTACAAATCAGGCGTGTGGCACAGCGCGGCGTCTTGCTGTGCACGCTGTGCGTTGCATGCACAACACCATGCTGCCCTCAAATCCCTGCACCGATGCACAACACAGCCATGTGCAAGCAGAAGCGTCAACGCTTGTGCGCCTTCGCTCACCGATTTCAAGCGGCGTATCGTCTCGTATGCACACACACTGTATAGTGAAGTTCTCAATCGCACGCTGGTCCTCCTTGCTGAGCTCCGCAAACGCCTGCGGTGCAAGCACAGTAGGGAACGCAGAGCGCAGGACACTACAAACCATCTTCACAGGTAAACAGGACTGACCAGCTGGCGGGGAGGCCTCACTGCTGCTGAGGCACAGAAGCAGCGCTTTGCCATCAGTGAGAAGCTGGTCGTGCAAGAATACAAAGCGTTTGTTAAAACAGGCAGCAGCAGCAGCAGCAACACGACTGCTGCGTCAATTCCACGATGCCTGCAGGTTGGAGGATCTCAACATGTGTTGTGGCCTTGTGGGTGCTCTCGAGTGCCACACCGCTTGCCTTGTCCTGCAGCCTGGCAATAGCCTCCTCGTCTTCTTCCTCATCCAGCTGCAGCCTGATGGGCGGCTTGGTGGCGGACTGGTCCAGCCCAGTCTGGGAGCCTGGTGGCACGTGCGGCAGTATACACACACAGTCAGTCTGCCAGTAACAACCAGGGGGGCAAGGTGTGCTGCTGATTTTATGCTTAACAATCGAAGCACTGTTAAACACAGGTTCAGCACATACACCCCACAAGCAAACACCCTGACCGCACCTGCCATAAACGCGATGAGGCTGACCAGCCGCTGCTTGCCGTCCACCACCGAATAAATGCCTTTGGCGTCGCGATGGAGGACAACCGGAACGATGATGAGCTCCTTCAGCACTGTCAAGATGAGGTTATGGGCCATGTCAGCCTTCCAGACGTAGTCGCGCTGGTATGTGCACCGAAAACCCCGGGTCGCAGTGTCAGTGGGGTATGGGGGGCCAAGGAGCAGCCACTAGAGAACTTCGTGAGCAATGCTTACTCAGGTGTGAGGTTGAGCTCGTTTTTCCTCCACTTCTCTAGTATGGTGCTCAGCGGCCAGTCTAACTTCTCTGTAGAAGGTCTCGCAAACCTGGACGCTCAGCCAGTATGCACCACCAGCAACACGCTATCATATACTGAGGGCAGGAGTGTCAAGCAAGGGCAAAGAAAGTTTCAACAGTCAACCAGGTCAGCCTCACTTGTCTTTGCGATACAGCACGTAGCTTGGCGAGTTGGCAGCGCTGCCAGTGGCTTTGACGACCGAGCTAGCGATGCGTTTGTTGGGCACATGGGGTCGCCAGAGCAATACAGCACTGCCGCAGCTGACTTCTCTGCTCAACACCGTAGGCCTTGGTGTTGCGCTGTGCACCGCTGCGAGACCACTGATTGAAGCGATTGGGTTATATGTGCAAGGCACACCGAAAGCATGGTTCAGATTCATGTTGCACTCAAGTGCACAGTTGTCACATCTGTCCAAGTGTCCACGTCTGCCGTGCTAAGCATACACTGGTGTCAAGGCGCAAGAAGGAAATGACGGGTGTCGTCAGGTCAGGTGCCGCCGTGCCGGAGTGATATAGCATGCATATGGAAAGATATTTGTCAGCTTAGCAGCGTAGCAGTTGGCACATCTGCATTGGCAGTTGGAGACGAGGTTCATGTTTTACATGTCGCAATTTCATCATACGAGCGGCGCCAGAACGAACAGCAAAGAGCGAGGCAATCAACTGCACCAGTGTTAAACTGCAGGTGTTCAACCGAGTTCAATTGACACTCCTTGTGTCATTGTCACACAGGCTGCGATCAGGACGTTTCCGTTTTTCGAATCGCTGCTGGCTGCTTTAACATCCTGTGCCGGATAGCGCTTGGGTGGCGTCGCACTATGGGAAGGCAAGAGTACTGGGTTGTCTACTGCCATCCCAGCATTCACTGACAAAAACCATCGTGGCTTGTGGCTTGTTTGCTGTCAAGTTGGTCTGAACACCATGGTACATCTGGTCTCTTGGGAGTCAGGCAGGCTCTGGAGCACTGCCGTGATAGCACAGGGCAGCTCGTGCAGAGTGTTTGTGAACGGAGCACTGGTAGGTTTGCTGTGGCACGATAATATCCCCAGAAGCGGCGAGCACGTTTTGCATCGCCCTGCCTGACGCCAGCTTGCAGGCCAAGCACGTCTCACTTGAGCCAAACGCAGTCTTACATCGGGCGGCTGTTTTGCCTCTTCCGGTGACAGGCTGACCTCCGTATTGATGGCCGTGCTCTTGCCGTCACTTCCATCCACGGGAACGGCGCAGCAGTGGTCACCGCCAGCACTGGTGACGTTCACGTCATCGCTGCGGTCCACAACAACACGCCGCGCCACAGCAGTCAGGATAAGCCTGGAGCGCTTTTGGCAGTAGGTAGCAAGCGACCAGCATGTGGAGAGGCGCTTGGCTCCGAAACCGCAGGTCAAGAACAGCTGGTGATGTTGAAGGTCAAGGCTGCGCCAAGCAAGTTGGTCAGCGAGTCCACATTCAAGTTGGTTCATCAGCAACCGCATGTAGCGAATCCTGTTCGACCTGGCTCGCTCAACGCAGCGCATGTGGCTCTTTGCGTGCAGGCGGCACGGGGCGGTTTGAGGTTGCGAGCGAAGCACGAACAGCAGCAGCACAGCAGCGCCCACAGGCAGAGCACGCGGCAGTGGCCGGCAGCACACAGGACCCTTGCAATGCAGCCGCCCAGCCCCCGCCGGCGAAGCGGGCTGCCGGCGGGCGCCTCGCTCTGGCCCGCAGCACGGCGGTACAGGCGTCGCAGCGGGCAAGCGCGGCGGGTGGCGCTGCTGCGGCAACGCAGGACCCAGGTGAGGGCATGGGACTGTGATGATGCTATTGCAGGCTGTGTCCCACTCCAGGGGCGCCTGTACCGCACTGCTGGTACCTGCTTGCTGTTTGACGAGGCTGCCGTGTCCATGTGCCGGCGTGCGCTCTATCAGTGAGCGGCCGGTGGCTCCCGAGGCCAATAGGAGACGTGTGCCGCTGAGGCTGTGTGTACCACACTCATTTGCATGCCTTATTCTACCGTGCTGCGTTCAACCCTCTCTTTGTCTACTGCGCCATGTAGCTGCAGCGACTGCCCTGCTGACCCAGCACGCCTCCAGGGGCCCCCCGCACAACCAGCAGCACCATCACCCAGCAAAGCAGCTGCAGCAGCAGCAGGGTGCAGAGCTGCAGGGAGGCTGCGGCCTGTCCTTGCTGGGCAGCTTGAAGATCACGCGGCATCCCGCACCCCAGCACACCTCAGCAGCTGACCAGCACGGCGCACCTGATCGAACAGCTCAGCAGCAGCAGCAGCAGCAGGTGGCGCTATCGCTGCATTCCATCAGCTTGCCAGAGCCTGCTAGCCGGGTGTGGCCCCACAGCGTGCCTGGTGCGACCACGCTTTTGTGCCTCGAGCGCGTGACCCACATCAGCGGACCCCTAGCACCACCCCTGCCACCGCCGTGCACATCCTTCCCATCCCCTGCTGGACTCATGCCCATGGCGAACCGTCACCCGAATGTACCGGTGCCGTTACCAGGCACACACGTGGCAGGCGCAGCCGCCGTTGACCCCAGCGTCAAGTCCTGTGAGAGCGGGTGCATGGTTTCGGGGCCGGCTTCCTCACCACATCACACGGCGCTGGTGCGGGGCCCGCCTGATGTGGCGCTGCGCGTGTGGCGGGACCTGCCGCCCATCCGCCGCGTCGCTGCCGCCGCCGGCTGCGCGCATGCGCTCTTGGAGGACGACCTGTTCGCCTGCCTCATGGGCTCCGAAACCATCAGCCACGACATGCCCTTTGGGTGCTTCCTGGTGGGCGATGCGTGGGGCCGCGTGTGGGCGTACCGCATGGACGGCGATGCGTCAGTACAACAACAACAGGTCGGTGCAGCAGCGGAGCCAGGCTGTGAGGCTGAGGAGAGGCGGGGGGTCCATGATGTCAACGACGAACCAACGACGGCTGCATCTGCATGGCACCAGCGGCACCGGGGCAGCAGCAGTCCTGGCAGCAGCAGCGGCACCAGCGGTGTACTGTTGTTTGACCTCCAGGAGCCCATCGTGTCAATCCTGCCCCTGCCTGCCTGCATCAGCAAGCAAGGCCAGGTAGCTGGCGGCAGTGGCCTGAGCGCGGGCGGTGCTGACGGCGGCAGCGGCGTCAGCGCTGGCGTTGTGCTGGTGGGCGCGGAGGGGCGGGTGGTGGCGGTGGTGATGCGGCGGCGGGGCGGCGGCGCAGCAGGCGACAGCGACGGCGGCGCAGCGGCGTTCCGGACGCTCAATGCATTCAGTGAGTTCCCCTCCCTCCCTCCCTCCCTCCCTGGACCCCTCCCTTCCTGGGTCCCTTTCTGGCTCCTTCCCTTGCGGTGTGGAGTGCCTATGCGGGTGGCAGTGGTGTTGCGTGTGGCAAGTGGCGACCTCCTCAGCACAGTGCATGTAAAGTGGTGAACATCAATGGCATCGTTGTTGTGTCTGATCATCCTCATCATCCTCATCGTTTCAATGTTTCATCCAATATATCCTTGCATCAAGGCTCAGCAGTTTGTCCTTTCCTGGCTGCCTTGCCTGCAAGCTGCTCTCAGGCATGCTGTCAGGCATCAAGCTGCAGCAACTGGACATACAGCAGTGGCATCTGCCCCACACCGTCCAAGCCGCCACCACCGCCGCCACAGACCTGGTGTACACCTCCCTCGGCCGCGTGTACGCCGCCAGCCTCCTTCCACCTGACGCCACCAGCCACAGCTCCGCCTCAGCAAGCAGCGCTCAGTCCAAGCCGCCCGCAATGGTTCCGGAGGGCGTGGGCGGCGGTTCCGGAGCGGGCTCAAGGGCCGTCTCGCTGCTGGGCGGCACGCTGGCGCCTCGGCTGCAGCCCCAAGCGCTCCCCACGCCGGGCTACGCGGTGGCCGTCGCGCCGGTCGTTCTAGCGCAGCCTAGCACAGCATCGCCGAGCGTAGTTGTCCTGCAGAGTGATGGCGAAATCCACCGCGTGGTGCTGAGCGCAATCAGCCCAGGGCAGCTGCATGATGGAAAGGGCAGCAGCGGGCAGCAGCAGGAGCAGAAGCTGGGACCTTGGCACCGGAGCTTGGTGCTGCATGCTGGTATTCCTGGCGGCGCTGACACCCGCCGGCATGGCAATCGGGGCAGTGGTGGGCACAGCAGGGTGGTGTCGTCCGCAGCTAGGCGCGCCGTCCTGGAGTGCCGGCTCAGGTGACAGCCGCGCGGTATTTACATTGCTGTGAATGTCAATTTCAGCGAGTATCAGTCATGTCCACCATTAGATCAAGGTAGACTCGCATTTGCTGTGTTGGAGGCAGGGTGATTGTGACGCCGGAAGCATGTGTGATGTGTGATGTCAGCGGCGTGTCTGACAATGTAAATGGGCCACCCTCCCGGCTCCCCTAAATGGCCTTGCGTTCGCCAGGATACGTAGTGGTTTCTTGGGGTTAGGGTGCAGGGTGCAGGGGTTGTACGCCTGCCTGCACGTAACGGGCGTTATGTGCTTTTTGGCGCAGGGCACGTTGCAACGCATGCATGCCTGTTGCCTCAATGCATGATGCATTCATGCATCATGCAGGCTGCTCCAGGAGGGGGTGTCCGGTGTTGCGGCCAAGCAGCAGGCGTTGCAGGCGGCCATGGATGCATCCGCAGAGCTGCTGTCGGTGGCGGCGAGGGTGAGTGACGCGGCGCCGGACACTGTCAAGTGTCCACCAGCACTGTCAGTGTGGGTGTCGCCACATGGCAGTGATCCGTGCAGTGCCTGCCTGCAGTGTTGGCGCGCCACTGTGTGCCTCCCTCCTTACACTGTCGAACTGGCAGTGCTATTGTAGCAGCCAGATTGCAGCAATCCTCCCTGGATCGTTTCCTGATCTTATGGTCTTCAACCCGCCAAGGTGCGCTGCCTGCCTGGCTTGCAGGACGTGCCATGGACGACAGCCCTGGCGGCAAGCGGCCCGCTGCCCCTCAGATGCTCCCGCTACCCGTCCGCGCCGCTCCCTCTCACAGCACACCTCTCCGCCCCACTGCAGTGGCGCGCAGCAGGACCGCCAGCAGCAGCAGCGACGGCGCTGGCCGCAACCGGCCTCAGCAGCCTGCAGGTTACGCTGGACCAGCTGCTGCACCTGCCTGGCACGCTGCTGCGCGGCGTCAGCGGCAGGCCGGGCACGCATGCTGCCTGCCTGGCGCCGCGTCAGCCACACCTGCAGCTCACGTTGGCCTTCGCACCACCACAGCCCGGCATGACGCGGCCACACGCCCCCATGACCAGCAGCTTTGTCAACGGCGGTGGCGGCAGCGGGAGCGGTGCTGCTGCACGGCTGGGCGCTGCTGGCTGGCAGCTGCGCGTGCGCTTCGTGCCTGACGACGCTGCCCTGCCTTCCAGCAGCACCACCGTACCGCTCACTGGCCAGGTATCGCAGAGCTTGCTGCTGCCTCTGCCTGTGGGGGCTGGCTGGCGCGTGCCATCCATCACGCGTTACAAGGCAGGGGATGCTGCTGGGCCGGCAGCAGGTGCGCAGCTTGGGACAGCCAGGCAGGCGCTGGCATGTGGCTTGGGGGATGGCGGCGGCGGGATGCTGAACGCTGGCGGTGGTCATCTCCAAGTGGCCTTGCTGCGGCGGCACGCTGCGGGGACATCATCATTTTCATCCACTGCTGCGCCGCCTCCACCATCACCCACACAGCTAGTCATCGTGCTGCTTCATGAGCGGTACGTCAGCGCGGTACAGCTGGCCCAGCTGCCCTCACCTCTCGGCGCCGCACACATGCCAAGCCCGTTGCTGATGCATGCAGGCGCGTCATCCGCACCATCCTGGCACGCAGCTGCAGCAGCGGGCAGCGCCCCCACAATGCACAGTAGGGCCAGTAGTGAGAGCCGACCAGCCCGGGCCGCTAACCTTGCCGGCGGTGCAGGGGAATCTGCGCCAGGCATGCTGCCATGCAGGGCGCAGCTGGGGGCGCTGCTGCAGGGCGCAATCGTGCAGCTGCACGGCACGCGCAATCACGGCGGCATCGGCGGCGGCCGCAACAGTGCTGCTACCACAGCAGCGCCGGGCGTGTGTGAGCAGCTGGCCAACCTCACGGAGCTGGTCATCAGGGACACGCTGGACGCGCCAGCCGAGCTGCATCCGCGCCAGGCACTTCCACCGCCGCATCCCCCACAGCAGCACCACCACCAGCAGCACCAGCAGCACCACCGCGCGGCGCCTGCGCAGGTGCTGCATGGCGGCAGTATCGAGGTGTGCGGGGGCATGGCGCGCATCGCGTGGGCGGTGCGTGAGCACGCCGGCACCACCAGCGCTGCCGCTGCTCCGCCAGCCCAGGGCGCAAGCACAGTCGCCATCAGCAGGCAGGGTGTGGCTCCGAAACCCACCAATGATGCTGGTGATGGTGATGCTTGCAGCCGCTGCTGTATAGACGTAGAGCTGCAGGCAATCGACGCCCACGTGTTGACGTCCCTGCACAGAGCTCTCCTCACCGCCGCCAGTGCCGCTGCCACTGCTGCTGCTGCTGCTGCTGCCGGCGGGGCTGCAGAGACAAAGCATGCCAGCCACGCGTCACACACCGTACGCTCATCAGGCACCTCGGATGCTGCACAGCCACTCGCAGCACGAGGTGCAGCCGCAGGCCATTGCGGCGAGGAGGACGCCGCCCGGCCTGCAAGCCGTGCCATTGAAGCAGCAGCGGGTGCGGCAACGGCGGCGGTGGTGCGGCCGCGTGCTGTGGCGGAGCGAGCGCTACGAGAGCTGCGCGCCCTGCAGAGCAGGCTGGCGGCAGCCAGGGGCGAGCTGGGTAGCTTGGAGGCGGAGCGCCAGGACAGGCTGCACGCCATGAAGCGGATGGAGCCGGGGGGCCAGAGGGAGCCATTGATCAGCAGGCAGCAACAATATGACGTGCCAGGGCGGATGCACGGTGGTGGTGCTGGCGATGGCAGTAGTGGTGTGTGCGTTGCCGAACGTGCCGCCAAGCTGGCTGACAGCATTGTTAGCCTGCACGCGGCCTTGATGCAGCTGAGGCTTTGAGGGTCTGCATGATGGTGGGTGCGGCTTACTATGCGTGCGATTGCATGGAGTTTTCTACACGTAAGTCATAAGGCTGGCTTGTGGGGATGATACGGCACAGGCGTGTGGGGCGCACGGCGCATAGTGCATGCGTCCTGACTGACCGTGTGTGGCACATGGTGCGATGTTGTATGCAGTTCAGGTGCGCGAATATCAATGCAGTGCACATTGCGCCGCGCCGACAGGATTGGAAACGGCCACTACGCCCACACTGCGCCTGCCGCGTCGTCGGACTGCGCAGTGTGTTGGCAGGCAGCAGGCAGGCGGGGACACTGTGGGACCATACTGAATGCTCAGGGCTGCGCAGCTTTGCGACCTCCGCTTCTCATGACGTGATAAAGTGTGCACAGACGCTGGGTTTTGGTGCGCTGGGACATTCCGTCAGGTTGTTGCACTCAACAAGCACCCACTCGCACCGTGCCACGAGGATAGGCTCAAGGCAGCAGAAAGAAAGAAAGAAGTACATCAGGAGTACACAGAGCACACAAGCGATGTGGTCTAGACTTAAGATTACAGGGGGTGCAGTACCATTGACTGTGACTGTGTATTTGACTTTGGCCCTTGCATCAAGTTGCGCGAAAGCGCGGTCTCGACCAAAAGGGCCCCATCCAACCAACGTTGTTTGCAGTGCATTAAAAGGCCAAGCCACACACGTTGCACGTTGTACAAATATTTATCACACACATGCTATACAGAACTTTTGCTTAAGACACGCGTAAGGCGATTCAGCCGTGCTGTCAGGCACGCACAATGGCCATGCTAGACCTGGAGTCAGGCAGTCAGCCGGGGAGCGAACCTGCAACCAACACTGTCAAAGCTGTGGCACAGTCCAACGGAGCAGTTGCTGTGCAATTAGAGAGCAAGGACGTATCCACAGAGGCGTCAACATCCCAGAGGACTGGCCCTGTGAAGGCCTTCTTCGTTGAATTCTGGACCAAGGTGAAAGGGGGCAACGACAAACCACTGAAAGCGGTGGACTGGCAGACAGCACTCATATCGTTCTTCGGCGCATTCATCTCCATTCTCATTATCGCCTGCATAGACCAGTTTGCGTCGCCCAAGCAGCACTTCAACGTGCCGTACCTCGTCGCCTCGTTCGGTGCATCAGCCGTACTAGTTTTCGGTCTGCCCTCAGCCCCGTTATCGCAACCAAGGAACCTAGTAGGTGAGCGATGAGGCCTTATGTTGAAGCAACCCTCGCTTTGTTTGGGTTTTGATGACAACGATGTTGCACGGACCAGGCCGGGGGCCAATTGTGCAACGTGCTTGCATGACGCAGGTGGCCAGTGTATAAGTGCCCTTGTGGGCATCATAGTGCGTCTCATCATACAGCCTCAGTATGCCAACGGCAAGGTACGTCCGTAGCGTACGCAAGCCTTCCGCTGCAAGCCCCACCCTGAAGCTTCACAGAAGTGGTCGCGTAGTAACTGAGGAGCTCGCTTCCCTGTTGTGCAGCTGAACTTCCTCTCAACAGCGCTTGGCATGGCTTTTTCACTTACGGCCATGCAGCTCACCGGGACGACGCACCCACCAGGTGAGGCACACCGACAGCCGGCAGTGCGCACATGCGTGAGCCAGCGGCAGGCGCCTTGTGCGTGAGCCAACCCCTACTCATTGGAGGCGCTTCCAACGGGAAGTCCCCCACGCATGCACGGTTATGTGTGCATGCTTTTGCTTACAGCAAGTCAGGGAGGAAGGGTACATGCACAACACGCACCCCCACATCACCCCATGCACACACCTACCGCCTGCGGCATGCAGCCCAGCGCTCCTGGGCTGCTTGCATGCTTCAAACGGCTCACTCGGCCACCAAGCCATCACCCACAACAAGCTCTGGACTCACTGCCTGCTCTACTGGCTGCGTGCGTGCTTGCTTGGCTGCGCTGCGCCGCAGCCGGTGCGACGGGCCTGATCGCCGCGAGCGTAGACCCCATCGGCGACTGGCAGGGCTTCAAGTACCTGCTCACCGTCCTCCTGGACTCAGTCACCATGCTGCTGGTGGGTGATGTGCGCTGACCTGGTCGGTCAGCTTGTGTGCTCACTACCCTGCTCCTTGCTGCGGGTGTGCGGTCCAGCGAGGATGCACGTCTGTGGTGGTGCGTGCTTGCATACTGTCGTAATGATCCCGCGTCTTGCCTGCTGCTGTGTTATATTGCATTTTATTGCTGTCAGGTTGCGCTCATATTCAACAACCTGGTGCCCAAGCGCAAGTACCCCAGCTTCTGGTAGTGTGGAAGTGTGCCGCTGCTGGTGGTGGAGGAGGTGGAGGAGCGGCGTGACAGCGTGTGCTGCTGACGCCATGCCACTAATTATACTACTGCTGCCAGCAGCTCACAAGCTGCCGCTCACGCCCGTGGATGCTCCAACAGCCCCGGATCCGTGCTCGTGCACGTGTGTGCGCGCCACACACAGCCTCGCTTGCCTTTCCCTGCATACATGCAGCACCGTAAGCCTTTGCCGCCGAATGACGGCGGCTCCTTCAGGGGCAGGCCGGTATGATCATGACATGCATTAAAGCATAGCACCACTGACAGCACCATTGCCTATGTATTGCTGTTGAGTGAGATGTTTCTCGGGAACTGCGTTGAAGCCGTCGGCACGAATCGTCACCCCTTCGTTGCCGGTGTGGGTGGCACACACGTCGTGCTGAACCTGTCGCGCCGCTCACGTGTGCCTGTGCTTGACATGTACATATAAGAGCAAGTGGGGGACAGCACCCAAGCGTTGGCTGTATGGTCCTATGCTGCCCAACTCGTGGGTCATCATTGCTGCGAGATTGGCTCTCATACACTGCGAGGTGTGTGGAGCGTGCATGGTGCATGGGGTGCATGCGGATGCGTCGTGAACGTGCTTCACCGCTGCCATAAGTTATTCTGACCGCATGCTCCTGACCTTGGGGCTCAGGGTGCGTGATTGTGATTACTCCTTCGTGCCACGCGTACACATGCGAGGCTTAACCTATCACGCTGTGGTGTGACCTCCTTTGGCCCTCCCAGCCATGTGACCCCCTGCTGCGACGCGTCGGCGCATGTGATTCTCAGCATGTGCAAGCTTTGCATCAGCTGCCAACCATGAGGCCTATTCTTCATTTCCACTGCCTGTATGTACACTGTGCCTTGTACCCCAACATTCATCATGCAGTGCATCCACGGCAAACCTGCCAAAGCACACAACATGGCATGCTTCATCACTGCGACGATTTCCGTTTACCCAAGCTTGCAATTGCGTATGTACAACCAAGTCTTCTTGTGCTTTTCCTGCATTTCCTCGGACGTGCCGTGAGCTTGATTGATGTCAGCTCCCCTCAATCAATGTGAACTGCTCTGCGCTAGCTGTATGCCGTGTGTGCATTCAGCCTTGTGTCTTGCGCATAATGACATATATATTCTCAGTTTCTCACGTTTCCTTTGCGTTTCGTTTGGCGTCTGCGCATGCATACGGTTTGCAACCGCGTGCAGCGGTTATGTAACGTGGCGCAATAAGAGAGCCTGAACCCATCAGTTCCATGCCACATCTTCACTGGCAGTCATGCATGCGTGCACCAACAGGTTCAGGTACTGCCGGCAGCAGCAACAGGTAGATGTGCAGGCAGGTGCACGTACTATACGGTGCTCACCCGCCTGCCTGCTCAACGCAGAGGTCGGCGAGCATCTTACCACTGCACCGTGAGACCTACCCTGATACAGCTCAAGGGCTCGGCTGGGAAGCTTATTGTGCGTGACTGGCGAACATTACATCCAGCCCGCAGTCTGCCTTAGTTTTTGACGCTCTCGATGTGTGCTCAGTGCAGCACCAGGAGTAAGAGCAGGTGCATCAGATGGTGTGAGCCTGAAGCCGCGGGCGACGTGGCATGAGCGGAAAACGGGCTTGTGCATTCGTAATGTGTTGCGGGAACCTTCGGCATGGGATTTGCTACACCGGCACGTGAACCCAGCAAATGCCCGAATGAGGCAGGCTGGTGTGAGCCTCCCCACCACACCAGCCCGTTGTTCATGGACTGACACTCAGGTGGCTGGGCAGCGGCTGACAGTTGTAGTCGTCGTCCCGTGGGTCTGCATGTGGGTCAGCAGGAAGCTGCAGCTGTTGACTCACTCCTACCTGCCGCCAAATCGAAGGGTGGGTCTGTATAAAGGCCAAGGCGTCTCGCCTGAGCCGCCCTCCCCCACACTTGGTCGGCCTTCGTGATCCTTCCTTACCTGTATTCGCCCGCAGTGGGCTTATTTATATAGGCACGCCAAGACACTTGTGTAGCCGCGTTCGCCTTCTGTCTGCCAGCAGCCCTGCGAGCCTCCTGCTACGAGCGCCTCTGACGCCTTGGCAGGTGCGTGACAATTCTCGACGGATGAGGGAGCAGCAAATGGCCCCCGAACCGCCGCGTTGTGAGAGACGCAACGCGTGGCATACCGTAACATTATTTGCACGCTTTAAGCACCGGACCGCTCCTCGCTCGCTCTGGCTTGACCTTTCCCTGGTTGATTGACAGCACCAGACTGTCCTGAACCCCTCTTTCATGAGCTCAGGAGAGAGTTGCAGGGCCAGCAGGGCGTCTAGCTTGTGCTTTACACTTGAGGCGCTGGTCTGGGCTTAAAAGATAGTGACTTTTGGTTTGGCACGCGCCCTCTTGGCGGCACGTTTTCCCACGCCGGCCCCTGGCTCGAAATGCACGTCTGACTACGCTAGCGGCCTGGAGCAAACAAAGCTGGTGTCCATGAAAGCACTTAGCCAGGCTGTGGCCATTCAAGTCAGGTTGGGGCTTTGGCACCATAGCATGCCTGGATTCCCTCGCAGCGTGTGCCAACCGTGTCGCTGCGAGATTCAAACCCCCCAAAGCTTTTACCGTCTGGACGCTGTGCGTGATCAGCATACATAAGTCTGGGGTCAGACACCTTCAACTACCCTGTAGAGAGCACTTCCGGCAGAGGCAGGACGCCTTGGCACCAAACCGCTGCTGTCAGTGCTTAGCAAAATCACCCGTGGAGACAACCGCGCAATTGGCCTTGCTGCCACCTTACATGCAACCAGCATCCTATCAACACACGCTGCTCTCACCAGTGGCAGGGTCACTGACTGCTGCGTTGTGGCCCTTGTCCGTGTGTACAGGCTTGCGCTGCTTTGACACAGCCGCTCGTCAGCTTCAGGGTGGCACCAGGCGTCCATCTGAAGCCAGGTCATCCTATTCTGCTTACGTGTTCGACACTCGGCTTGTTCTGCGCCCTCCATTGTTGCGACTTGCTGCCGGTGCTGCCGACGCTGCACCTACGCAACTCGCCTTCGGCGCGGCCAGGGACGAGCAAACAGCGCCTGTTTCGATTTGAAACTTCAGAGAGCACTTCAAGTGTAACATGGGCCACTCCGCACGGATTGCCAAGGCGCTGGCGCAGGGCAAGCCATCGTTCCACCTTGCCCCGCCCGCTGGCTGGATCAACGACCCCAACGTATGTATACCTATAATACCAGTGCTGCGTTATTAGTATCAACTATAATCAGGCACGTGCTCCTCACATTGTGTTGAGGATTTTGAAGGGCCGCACAGGGCGTCTGCCGGCCTGCTCTCACATCCTGCATGGATGCCCCAGCAGAGCTAGCATGCCAGCCGCACAGCACCCCTGAAAAGTGCAAAGTGCACATCAGAGCCGGCCTCGCACTGTGGCTATGCATGGCAAGATGCTAACGGGTACGCAGCAGTGTTACTGACAGTTGCAGCGGCCTTAATTCTTGTGGATTTTGAACTCGCAAGCACCAGTACGTCCCCAGGGTGGTATGCTGCCTCAGGTACACGTAGCAGTCTGCTGCATGACGACACCTACACACATGCACACGTATGATGCCGGCATGTGGTTGTGGTGCAGTGCAGCAGTCTCAGAGCAGGCATGCAGGGTGCCTCTGCCCCACCATGCAGTAGCTCTGCAATAGTGCCGCATGCTGACGTAATGTTGTGCGTGCCTTGTGTGTACTGCGCCGTACCGCAGGGCCCTCTGTACTTCAACGGCTACTACCACCTGTGAGTGCTGCCGCTGTCGCTGTTAATGCCGCGCTTTGTCAACTGCAACATGCAGCTGTTTGAGGCCTTTCCATCGCACTGTCCCGCGCAGTTGCACAGCAGTTCAACCGCAACCCACCAGGCAATCTGCAATGCGGCATACCACCTTTGTGCCATCCTCCCCTGCCGTGCTCAAGCCGCCAAAGAGCTGTGCCATGCCTGTTGCGGTGTGGTGGTGCATGCATGCGTGCTGGCGCTCAGGTTCTACCAGTACGTCCCCACCGGCTGCACCTGGGCGTGGGGGCTGTACTGGGGCCATGCAGTGAGCCGCGACCTGGTGTCATGGCACCACCTGCCCCCCGCGCTGGTGCCCACACCGGGCGGCTTCGACCAGGTAGGTAGAGCTGGTGGGTGTGTGTTTGGGGGGGGGTCAAGAGAAGGTGGGTGGCGGCTTGCGTGTCTCCACGATAGTGGCTGCTCCGCTGCTGATGAGTGTCCACAGCCCCTTGTGCTCTTTGACTGGCTATGCATTGAGTATACGCATGTCCCATGGGAGTGCATGCACATCCATCATGCATGGCTGCCGCCGTCATGTATGCCGCCGTGCAGGATGGCTGCTTCTCCGGCTGCGCCACGCTGGACGAGCGCGGCGCGCCCGTCATCCTCTACACCGGCGTGCGCCTGCGCGCCTCACCCACCAACACGCAGTGCGGCCCGCTGCCGCCGCCCGAGTGCGACACGCTGGGCACCGCCGCCATTGAGACGCAGTGCATGGCGGTGGGAGACCCCGGTGAGCATGAGGCCGTGTAGCGCTCTGCTCCGTACTGCTCGCGTTGACTTGTGCACACATGCGGCAAGGGCTGCCGCCGCCGCTGCTGCTGCTGCAAGATCATGTGGTGTGTGCACAGCAGCAGGGTGCTAACCACCATGGTCTTATGTGGTGGTCCTATGAGTGTTTGGACCACTTGGTTGGATCATTGATTAGTTGATTACCATAGCCAAGCGCCGTGTGTGCGGTGTGTATGGCACACTGGGCTCACAACCTCACATGCCTTGCCTGCAGCCTTTTTGCATCTGAACTCTGAAGTCATGTGTAATGTCACTCATGCTCGCTTTCGTGTGTCCGTGTATTTGTGCGCGATGCAGATGACCCACTACTCGTGCACTGGACCAAGGTGGCGAAGCCGTTTGTCACTATGCCGCCGCCCAACATGAATTTGGTGAGTGGCGTGCAATTCAGACATGACCGCGGGGCTTGCATGTATTTTTGTTTGCATGTGTATCTCTGAGGGGTTGGCCTCTGGGGCAGCAAGCAATGACGGCTGGGTGTTGACCTCCCACTGCTTCTTCGCAGACCGCATGGCGTGACCCCTTCATCGTCGCACGGCCTGGTGACCCCCTCCCTGCCCCCTACACCTCACCAGCTGCCGCAGCTGCTGCCGGCGGCCAGCAGGCTGATGAGGACACTGCCACTGCTGCTGCCACGCTGGCTGTCGGCGCTGGCGCTGGCGCTGGTGTTCGCTCCACGTGGGCGGTGATGGTGGGCGCCGGAGTGAAGGACGCTGCGGGCTCCGCCATGCTGTACACTGCGCCCTCCCTGGATGCGGGTGAGCCATGCATGCATGCGTGTACTGCTAAGGTGCGCTGCGGCCCACCTGCCCGCCTGGTGCTCTGGTTAGACAGCTTTGTGGGTGCGGGACAGCACAGCTGGATGTTGCGCACCAACAATGCTGTCTGACCAGAGCATCAGGATTCCGGTCAGCGCGTTGTGGTTCTGCAGCTTGCTACAGTGCTGCAGTCACAGTTTGCGGCCTCGCACCTTGTACGAGCGCCTAGCACACGCATGCATGGCCACTGGTTGCCGTCAAGCCTCCTGCTCCACTCCTGGTTGCCCCTCACCCGCACCCAGGCAGGCACGCAGGCAGGCAGGCACGCAGGCAGGCAGGCACTCAGGCAGGCAGGTGCCCACGCAGGCAGGTGCCCACGCACTAATGCATTCATCTCATCGACCTTCCGCTTGCACATGCAGCTTCAGCTCGTCAAACCAAATGCGCTGAATCACCTGCTGCCCAAGACACACACCGACCGCAAGCGTCAGATGAATAGCCAGATTTAGACATTGTCAGTGCCCACATGCATGCTGCATGCATGTGCGCACTGCATGCAGCAGTGCATGACCCTTCGAGAACCCACGGTCCCTTTTCCACCGTTTGCATCCCCTCGCAACCACTTGCTTGCACTGCATGTCGAGTTGAGAAAGCCACGCTGCACTTGGATGCGCATATGATGCATTCACGGCTGGCTGTATGCAGAGTGGAGCTACGCGGGTGAAGTGGCGCGGGGCTGCGGAAAGACCGGCCTGATCTGGGAGTGCCCCCTCTTGGCGCGCCTGCCGCTGCTCAACAACCACAAGCCCGCCACCGAGATCACCACTGAGACCACCACCGAGACCACTGATGTGCTCGTGGCCTCCCTGCAGCAGCTGGGGCTCGGGCCCGGCTTGCTGCATGACAACTCTGCGTCAGATGCA
>BDDA01000592.1:62219-74449 GCA_001662385.1 Chlamydomonas asymmetrica
GCCTCCTCCAGCTTGCCCACCAGCGCCGTCTGCTTGGAAAGCTGCCCCTGGAGCACCTCCATCTGACCAGCCATGTCCTTGATCAGCGCCTGAAGTGAGACACGCCACACACACGCCACGCCAGCAGCAACACAGCACAAGGCACGCACAGAACCGAGTGCAGTCAGCCAACAGTGTGACTGATGGTGATGTCCACCTCACAGCCCATCAAGGACCAGCCAGCAGTTGCACTCCATGCCGCTGCTGTTTTTGAAACCGAGGCTGCAAGCCATAAGCGTGTACGGTCCTAGGGCCACCTCAGAGAGGAAAGCTTCAGCTGAGAAATATGATTTCCTAGAGAGGACATGTTTTCTTTGTGCTTGTTTGCCCAGCGACCCTCACACGGTGCTGTGGCCTGCCTGCCTCCCTCCCTCCCTGCCCTCCTGCCCCCCCTGCCTGCCCGGCCTCCCCCTCACCTGCATTCGTGCGTTCTTGGCCGCCAACTCCTCCATGTCTGTCGCCGCGCGGCTGCGCTGCGCCGTGAGCTCCACCACCGCCTGGTCAGCCTCACCAGCGGTGTCGGCCAGCTCGCTCACGCGGCTCTCATACTCCTTCACCTGCCCGCTCAAGGAGCTCACCTGCAGGGGGGGATGAGTGGGGGCGCCGGGGGGGTGGGTGTGGGCCAAGCATAGGGGCTTGAGTGTGTGACACAGTATGTGCGTGCGCCAGTGGTGCGGTACATGGGCCACGTAGGGCAAGTAGGCAAGTGCATAGGGTAGGGACGCCAGGCCAGGCAGGCAACAGCATTATGTTGTCATTTGTGCCTGTCGCCTGCTGTGCCTGCCGGCAAGTAGGGGTGTGGCCTCACCCGCTTTAGCCCTAGTACGCCTCATCACCCTGTCCTCACCCTCACCTGGTCACGCGCGCTGGCCAGGTCGCCTTCCAGGATCACCACTCGCGCCTGCGCCGCCGCCAGCTGCTGCGCGGTGTCGTCCAGGCGCGCTGAGGCCGCCGCCGCCGCCGCCTGCGCTGCGCTGAGGGAGGGTGCTGCTGCCGCCAGCGCCGCCTCTGCGGCCGCCAGGCGCTCCGCCTTCGCACACGGCAGGGAAAGCGGTATGCGTGTCAGGCCGCAGGCAGGTAGGCCAGGGGTAGGCAGCATGACACATCTTTCGAGGCGCATTTCCACACATGGCCGCTGTTTGGGCAAAACCTGAAGAGACGCTGAAGAAATCCTCCAAGCAAGTGCCTGCTTTGCGTTGACTACAAAGGCTTTATGCATTCATGTTGAGCACTGAGAACTGAGAAGCGCAACTCCAACCCCAGCCAGCACCAGCCAACCCAGCACGAGACGGCGCCCTTATGAAGCAGCCACCCGCTAGCCACCCGTCAGCCTGCCATGGCCCCCCCAACCACAACCACAGTACCACCAGCCTCACCTTGTCGCTGGCTTCCGCCTGCGCTGCCACCAGGCTCTCCTCCGTCGCCTTGAGCGTCGCCGCCGCCTTGGCCGCTGCCGCCTCCCGCTCCGCCGCCAGCCGCTGCGCCTCTGCCAGCTCCCCGCCCAGGCGCACCTTATCACCGCCAAGCGACTGCACATGCACGCACGCAGCCACGAGCCAGACATGCCCGGTCAGCACCACGCCCTCAGAGCAGCAGCGCATGCGCTCAGCAAGCGCAACGCAGCGCAACAGCGTCACCAAATTATGCATTCCCGAGGCATCGCCACACCAAACATGACGTATACTTCTTGCCCGTGCCAAGTTTGAAGATGCCAAGCTGTCCATAATCCCTTCGCGATCCTGGCAGAAGGACTACCGTATCTAGGGCCTCTGCCCGCCTCAGCCAGCCTCTACGCACTCTTCAGCCTCCTGCCGGCCACCTTCACCGGCCTCACCTGCTCCTTGGCACGCAGCTCCGCTAGCTGCTCCTGCAGCTCCCCCGCCAGCGCGTCGTGGCTGCTGGCGGCGGCCGCCAGCTGGCGCTCCAGCTGCGCGTTGGCGCTGCCCAGCGACGAGCGCACCTCCGCCACCTCCGCCGCCGCCTGCGTCAGCGCGCCCTCCAGCTCAGACACGCGCGAGGCCGCCGCAGCCGCACCAGCCTCCGCCTCCGCGGCGGCAGCCGCAGCGGCGCTGCGCGCCGCCTCCGCGTCTGCCACGGCGGCGTCATGCGCCGCCTCAGATGCTGCCAGGCGGTCGGCCGCTGCCGCCGCCTCCGCCCTGGCGGCCTCCGCCGCCGCCTCTGCGGCTGCCAGCGCCGCGCGCAGATCTTCCAGCTCCTTGTCGCGCTGCGCCACGCTCTGCATCAGCGCGTCCAGCTGCGCCTGCGCCGCCACCAGCTGTTCCTGCAGGCTGGCGCGCTGCACCTCGTGCACCTGCGCCTGCCGTGAGTGCGTGTCGGTGAGCTGCTCCAGCGCCGCCGTCTTGGTGAGCAGGTCCGCGTGCAGCGCCGCCACCAGGCCGGCGGACTCGCGCTCCACCGTGAGGATGCGCTGGCGCAGCTCCGAGACCGTGGCCTCGGCCTCCGAGGCGCGCTCGGAGGCGGACGCGGCGGCGGATGCTTCAGACGCCTGCGCTGCCTGCAGAGACCCATCATGGCACAGGAGCAGCGCACGTGTGTGGCATGCGGATGGTCATCGCTACTCCAAACAATACATTCACCTAACGATACATGCCGATTCCTGATACGTTGATATACACCCTGACACTTGCCCTGCTGAACAACTTCCACACTTGTTATCACCACACAGGAACGTGTGGCATGACGGGTAGGAGTTGGCTATGGACTACTGAATGGATACATCATACATGTCATTCAGAGGGTGTCGTAATCACACGCGGGCGTCGCACCTCAGCTGCTTGCGCGCGCGACTCAGACGCCTCCGCGGCCACACGCGCCACCTCCGCCGCCGCCTCCACTGCCGCCAGCCGGCTGCGCGCAGCGTCCAGCGCCGCCTGCAGCTCAGCCACCTCGCGCCCCAGGGCCTCCTCCCGAGACCGTGCCTCTGCTGCTGCTGCCTCCGCCGCCGCGGCGCGCTCCTCAGCAGCACCGCGCGCTGCCTCCGCCTCAGCGCCCAGCAGCGCTGCGGCAGCGGCAGCAGCTGTCGCCTCTGCAACGGATGCTGTGGCCACCTCATCAGCCCCTGCCCCTGGCCCTGCCCCTGTCTTGGCATCAGCCTCGGGTGCCACCTGCACGCCTGTCGACGTTTCGGTGTCTGGCTGCATCGGCGCTGCACGGGCTACATTGTCGGTGTCGGGCCCATCTTTGATTGTGGCGGCCGCTGCAGCCAGCGCCTCCTGAGCCTCCTTGAGCTGTGCCTCTGTGCTGCTCAGCCGCGCTTCCAGCTCCGAAACCGCCGCCGCACGCTCCGAAACCACGATATGCGCATGCTTTTCGGCTGCGGCGGCGGATTCTGCAACTGCCTGCTCCAGGGCTGCGCGGGAGGCTTCGAGCTCAGAGACCTTGGCGTCCAGCGCGGCCTGCGCTGCGGAGAGCTCCGCCTGCAGTGCGTCCGCGCGGGCGCGCGCTGCCGCCAGGTCCTCCGCGCTGGGCGCTGTTGACAGCTTCTCCACAATCACGCGCTGCGCCTCACCCAGCTGCGCCTTGAGCGACGCGTTGTCCTGCGTGTGGCCGGCATGCGCGAGTGTGTGTGGGGGTTAGAGCGGAGAAGCACAGTCAGCTGGTTCTGGGCCACTGAACCTCCGGTTTGTTGGCAAGGGCATTGCCACAGGCATTTCTGAGCACACATGTGCGGCAGCGCACAGGGTCCAAGCATGCAGGCAGGGGGGCTCAGCACATGCGCCCGCCTGCGATGGGTGGAGGACCGGTGGTGGCGGTGCCACACACTCACTCCCTCACCCACGGTGTCACCGCACAGACACGCACATGAGAGAGAGACCTGCACGCACCCCCGCGCTCAACCAGCCCCGCCCTCCTAAGCCAAGATCGCCTCACCCACCTTGGCCAGCTGCTCCGTCGCGCTGCGCAGCCCGTCCACCTCGCGGCTCTTGAGCTCCGCCAGCGCGTCCTTGTCCTCCTTCAGCCGCGCCATCAGGTCCTGCAGCGCGGCCAGGCTCTGCTCCTGCACGGAGCTGAGCCCGCCGCCGCCGCCCGCTGGCGGCCCCCCGCGTGAGAGCGGGGAGGGCGAGTGAGGCCCTGCCGGGCTGGACTCTGCCCCTGCTGCTGCTGCTGCATTCGGTCCTGGGCTCATGGGTGCTTGTTGTTGCTGCTGAGAGGGCATTGTGATTGATGGCTGGCGGTCACGGTCACCGGCAGGCGGTGCGGTGATGCTGCCCGCGCGCTCCCGCAGCCCCCCCAGCGCGGTGCTGCTGCGGCCTCCGGGCCCGGCGCCGCCCGCAAAGGCGCCCGCGCGCAGTGACGCGAGCGCCGCGCTGAGCTCGCCGACGCGCTCCTCCAGCTCCCGCTTGGCGGCCAGCGCCGCGTCGTGGCGGCGGTGCGCCCCCCCCAGCTCCTCCTCTAGGTACATCACACGCTCCTTGAAGTCAGCCAGCTGCACCGCAAGCAGCGAGCTGGCGGCTGCCGCCGCCGCCGCCTCGGCGGCGCCGGCGGCGCTGCCACCGGAGCGGTGGCGGTGCGCCTGCGCCGGCGCCGGCGGCGGCTGCGCTTCGCTGGCGTTGCCGGTGCTGCTGGCGGTGTTGGAGCGGCGCAGGGACGGCTGCTGCGCGAGCTGCTGTGCGGTGGAGCCTGCAGGTGACCCAGATGGGCCCGCGCCGCCCCCGCTGCGGCTGTCGCGCGCCGCGCTGGTGCTGGCGCTGCGCGCCATAGAGGTGCTGCGCGCCGCGCGTGCTGCTGCTGCTGCACCATCTCCAGTTTGCTGGTGCTGCGAGGACGACTGACCCACATCGGACGCCTCGCCGGCGTCGTCGTCCTCATGCCCCTCCTCCGCCACAGTGCCCAGCAGCTGCTGCGTCGCTGCGCTGCCGCCCAGCGCGCCGGCGGACGTTGACGCATCCGGGGGGCTGCCGCCGGGCTCTGAGGGCGCGGCCGGCTGCGCCGTCGGCGCGGGTGCCGCTGGCGTCTTGGGCAGCATGGGGGACACCGGCATGCCCATGCCGGAATCGTCGGCGTCGGCAATCGACACGTCAAGCGTGAGCGACTGCGCCATCGGGGAGGGCGGCGGCAGAGCAGCTGTGCCTGACCCTGGCTGCGCATTTACACCCAGGGCACTGCGGCCTCCTCCTGCCGCGCCTGCTGCTGCTGCTGCTGCTGCTCCGCTGGCGGCACGCACCGTGCTGAGCCCCTGCGCGCTGTCTAGCCACTGCCGGCAGCGCAGCTCGTTGTATTCTCGCTTCAGGTGGTGCAGGTCGCCGTTGGCCTTGACCAGCTCCTGAGCACGCAGGGCGGCGCAGCAAGGGGTCAAGGGGTCAAGGAGGGGGATCAGGCGAGGTATCATGTACAGTCAAAGCATGCAGAATAAGCTTGGCATTGCCTGACTTGTCGGGGTACTGGTATGTCACTGGCAGCACATCTTGGAGGGCCTTGCAAATTCAGAGATAGACCGCATTCAGGTGACATGCACTGCGTCGTTCTACAGACATGCTGGCAGAGAGACAGCACAGGCCCTTGTGCCGAATAAGCGGCGTGCCTAGATTTGACGGACTGGGCAGCAGGCCAGGCACCCAGTACCCCAACCCCAATTCAACAGCCAGAATGCATGGTGATGCAACCAAGCAGAAACTGACATTTACACCTTGGACACTCAAGCAGTGCCAAGCAAAATGAAGGAAATTGAAATAGCTGGAAACGCTGGGCGTTAAGCGCAGCATCGGTATTGCAGTGCTGGGTCAAGGAAAGATAATTTGTAGATTTTGCCTGTCCGGCAAGGCACCTCCGAAGCACGGCTGGCTGAAACTGAACCCAGGTGCTGCAACCACGTGCCTCCGTTTGTGATGACGAGGCAAAACACTTGCATTGACACGTCACTCAGCCACGCTTACCTCCTGAAGCTCAGTATTCTGCTCCTTTAGTTGTTGAATAGTGCTGGTAGCATCCTCCTTCTCCTTTTCCAAGCGAAGCACAAGCGTCTGCATCAACACAGCGGCAACGGCATCTTCCGTGAGGCACCTTCAAGCGGGATGCGTTCAAGGTGGCCAAACCGGAGGCCACAGCAAAGCCCTATGGCTCCCATATGCAAGTCCAGGATTAAAACCAGCACCATCGCAGGCTGAGAGCGACGTCGTGCTCATGTCTAACAGCGTTTAATTCCAAGCGCACCCGCAAGCGGATGAGCTCAAAAGCGCGGTCCTCTGACTCCTGCTCCAGCTTGTTGATGGTCTGAAGCAGTCCAGGCGAAGGCTTGTTTCCTCCATTCGGCCCAAACTTGCTAGATGTAGGAGGATGGGGCATGAACCCGTGCCCCTGAATGCCCGGCGGACCGAAGCCAGCTTTCCGGCCCCCGGGTGGTCCGTTGCCCTTCTTGGGTGCCTTAAATGGGTCCATCGTGGGCTATGTGTAGCCCCTTATTCACTGTCAGCTAAGCAACCTCAGACTGTGCTGCGCATTTGTTTTGTGCATCGTAGCGCCCGCGCTCGTGCGTGTTGAACCTGGAAGGTGCGTCTAAGGCCCCTCGTAGAACGGCTGAAAGACCATGACTCTTAACGTATCCGCGCTGAGTGTATGGTGGAATTTGGTTGCGGATAGGGACCGATGGACACCAGGTACACCATCTGCCGAGAACGGCAGGGCGAGGGCGATACAACCCGGTACGGGGGTCAACTGCCTGGTACCGAATGTGAATGGGGCATGGTAGCACCTGGGGAGATACATGCACACACTCGCCTGTCATTCTCCCTGCTGGAAAGCTGCACTAAAGTTGACCTGTGCTGCAGGGCCTACACGACACAGTGCAGTGAGCGTCGAAACGGTCCAGCATATGCAGAACATATGATGACGCTGCAAGGCTATAGAAGGCTCCACGACTAGCAACGCACTTGATATGCTGCGAGGGGACCACAGCCGCTGGAGCAGCAGGCTGTTCTGCTTCGTGCTCCTTGTGCATACACAGGCGGTCCGGGGCAGTGCATTGCAGACAGGTGACCATCCCCTGGTATGACAGCAGACATGACAAAGTGCCTTGCAAGGCACGCATGTTGGCGGGAAGCCTCCAGCGAGAGTGCAAACCCACGGTGCTGTTGTCGGCTGTCAACACGCAGGCTTCGACGAGGATAAATTAATCGGGTGGAAAGGGGAAACCTATGATGGGGGGAAGGTAGGTTTACCATACGTTTGGTGTTGCACAGCCTACCATTCGTTTGGTGTTACAGTGTAGGCCTATGTGATTTTCGTTGCATTGCCGCCGTGTTTGTGTACTGATTAAACTAAACAACGGTTGTGACGCTAACTTTGGCTCTTCCAGGCAGAGTATTCTGACTCGATGCACTCAAAGACTATGCCAACAAAGCCTTGGTGCGTTGCAAGGTGGCTATGTTATGCTCCACGTAAACAGTTGTGTCGATTTACCCCCAAACAGCTGGGGCGCGTTTGCGGTTCCTGTAAGTCGTCTGAGCTCCGCCCGCCTCTCCTTTTTCTATGCATACGCCTTGTTGATTGGTTGTGCAGGGTGCAGACAGTTTCATGGTCGCCCCGCGTGTTCGTCCATCGGAACTTCCTGTCTGCCAAAGAATGCGAGCACATAAAGCGTGCCGCGGCGCTCACGGTACGCACTGCAACACGCGTCTGGCCCTCACTGGAATCCCTATGCAGCCAAATGCCCAAGCTGCAATGTGTGCATGTGTCTGACGGTACATGCAGATGAAGCGCTCAACAGTGGTTGGCAGCAACGGCTCTAGTGTGCTGGATGACTACCGCTCAAGCTACGGGACGTTCCTGCGGTGAGGTTCAGCATGCCAAATGCGGGCATTTGAATGCCAATAGCTCTAGCGCTGAGGATGTTGCCTTGGTCGCATTGCGCCAGGTGTGACCCAGCAACCCACTCGATGCAGCATTGCAGTGAACAGTGATGGCTCATGTTGCTCATGGTGGCACAGGCAGGGCTGCGTTACCCTGCGCACCGGCCATATGCACGGCTGCTCCTATTCACACAGCATGGCACGGTGGTGCCCACACTACAGTGCTGATGTTGAGACACACCACCACAACGCTCTGACCCCTACACAGCCGTTTGAGTGGCCGTGCAGCACGGCCGCCTGGTTGGTGTATGGGCTGGTGCACGTATTCCTCCCAAAACCTCCCCTGTGGGCCTCGCTGCTGCTGCTGCTGCTGCTGCGTGCGTGCGTACGTGCGTGCGCCAGGCGGCACCACGACAGCGTCATTGACGCGGTGCGTGAGCGTGTGGCGCTGTGGACGCGTGTGCCGGCAGAGCACCAGGAGGACATGCAGGTGCGCTGGACCGGTTGGTGTGGCTCTGAAGTAGGGTCTATCATAGACCCTGGCCCTGGTGATGGCTGCTCCGCGTGGCAAAGAGTGCAATACACAGCACGTCCTTGTTCTGCCAACCCGGGCTGATGCTGCCTGCCACCTGCGCAAAACGGGCCAGGGCCCCCAGGCCTCAAAGTCTTACTTTATACATATGGGACATGCTTGAGGCACATCAAAGGGAAACAACAAGAGTCAGCTTTCTGACAGATTGCCGGCATTACGGCCATTGTTGCCAGCATATGAGTAGTTGGTGCGTGCGACAAGCGCGGGGGGCGGAAATGGGGGAGGGCCATGTGGAGAGGCAGACCAGGATCATTTCGTGTCCACAATGGTCCGCCTCACGGTGCGATGTGCGGGCAGCAGCAGCGTGCCGTGCAAGGTGCTGCTGTACTGAGCGTTGCACACGGCACAGCGGTGGAGCAGCACAGTGACGCACTGTGTTGAATTGTGTGCCCTGCCAACCCGCTCTGTACTGCTCAACGCAACGCAGGTGCTGCGGTACTCCATAGGCCAGAAGTACGGCGCTCACTGGGACTCGCTGATTGACGACTCACCGCGCGCCACCACCGTGCTGCTGTACCTGCACGACACGGAGGAGGTGCGCGGCGGGGGGTGGCGTGGTGCTGGGGTGACGGGGATGATGGGGTGACGAACGGTGTAGGAGAAGGGGCCTCAGCTGTGTGCTGCTGCACGCCATTTGGTTACTGAGCAGGGAGACGGCAGTGCGCAACTTCTGGCAGGGTTTCAGCACCAGCCGGTCAGAACACCGAGGGACGCACACACGTGGCGGGGTGCGACCGCAGCTCCATAACACCTTGTGCTGGAGCCTGCTTTGCAAAGCACGAGTGCCCTGGACAGCAAGCTTCACCCCCCGCGCCTACCTTGCCTCGCTGCTAACGTCTAGGAGCCACAGCACGCAGCGCCTGATGGGCCTCTGTCTGCCTACCTACCTATGGCTGGCTGCTGCCTGCCTGAGCGCAGGGCGGCGAGAGCGCGTTCCCCAAGTCCGACGACACCACCTGGGCGCACCCGGGCCTGGCCGCCGCGCTGGGCCCCTTCTCGCCCTGCGCGCTGGGCCACGTCGCGTTCCGGCCGCGTAAGGGCGACGCGATGCTCTTCCACTCCATACGCCCAGACGGCAACCACGACGTGCTGTCCATGCACACCGGCTGCCCCGTGGTGAGCGGTATCAAGTGGACCGCCACCGTGTGGGTGCACTCCATGCCATACCGGCCGCAGGACGACGCCAAGCAGGCTGCGCAAGCAGGCGATAAGCAGCGTGACGTGGAGCCCGGCGCGTGCACGGATGCCAACGCGCAGTGCGCGAGCTGGGCGGCGGCGGGGGAGTGTACGCGCAACCCGGCGTACATGAGCACCGCGTGCGTGCGGGCGTGCGCGCTGTGTGAGGCCTGCAAGGCGCAGGACATGGCGTGCATCAACCGCAACCGCGCCAACCTGGGCTTCCTCTTGTACGATGAGGCTGAGCTCACTGGGTAGCGACTAGCGAGCGGCAACGAAATGCCACAACGCATGTCAACCAACACAGGGTGTGGTGTAGTACCAACTGAGTACCGACTACCGACTGCTGCTGAGCGAACGTGGTGTGCATGGACTGCGCAGCCAATCAGTTTTCAGCATGCAAACATAACTGGTGCTAGCCTTCTACTTCTGGTCTATTGGTGCTGACAAGGCACCGACCTTGAGACCTGAGGCTGAACCGCTGGTGGTGTTGCATATGCCCTCGGGTGAATCCACCACGGAACTGACCGGGTTTGCATGCAGACACTCTCCGGCAGGAGCGTGCGCACAACGCTGTTTGAAGACTGTGTTGCTGGCGCGTGAAAGAAGCCAAGGTGCTACGTGAATTATGCATGGTTGGCGTGGTGAAACACGAATGCTGCACCACTCCAGTTGTGCTGCCTCGCATGGTGCTGCTAGGAGCTGGGTGGCTATGAGAGCGTGCATTCCACCAACATACGCCTCATCCGCCACCCTCACTCAGCAGATAGTAGTGTGGCAGGCATGTTGAATCGCAGGTTTACACATGCGCTACTAGCCTTAACAAAGGAACATGTGTTGCCGTGTGTTTACATCGCTATCCTATGAATGGTGCAAACGAGCATTTAGCTGACGGATGAAGGAGCCGAGCTGGCCTTGCGCAATTGCTACAGCGCTCGCGTGATTGCCTAGGGTAGAGAGCACAAACGGCGGATTGTCCAGCCATAACGGATAGAGTTGTGGGGGTGGCAGCGTAATCAGCAACAACCTTCCACTACCACACGGCCTTCACACGCGACACTGCTATTCCAAGCACCAATCAATAGGGACCAGAGTAAGAGAGATTTGATCAGATGCGGCTCTGACAGTAATGCTGGTACATCGTCGTTTCAGCGGCCAAATATCTGCCCAAACGACGCTGCAGGTCAGGTGCCTGCTCTATGCTATAGAAGCCACCCAAAAATTGTTGCAAGCTCGGTGTTGGAAGGAGCAAGCAAGCAGGACAAGGCTGCCGAATCGCTGCCTGTCCGTTTGGGAGTTACGAATTAACACCACGCTTGGGACTTGCTGTATCCACAACCACACCACTGGTCTGCACGCATGGCATGCTGTTGGCCGCTGCTACGGTGCCACGACGTCCAGCATGCTCATCGTGCTTCACCACTGTATCGTCCTTCATCGCTCACGCTCTGCCCGCCTGGAATGACGTGGCATGAGACGTGGCACCTTGTGGACGCAATCAATCAGTGGGCGAGGGGAGGGGGGGGAGGGGGCGGTGGCAACAGCGCCTCAGAGCGAGGCCCCGAGGCTGTAGCTGGCAACGGGGACGTCCGCGAAGGGGCAGCAGGTGCCGGGCGTGTCCTCCATGATGTAGTTGCAAACGCTGAACTCGCCCACGCGCAGGCCGCACACGTCCTTGGACTCGTAGATGGCGCCAAAGTCCAGGACCAGGTTGCCCACGGGGTTGGCGGCGGTGATGGAGATCTCTGCGTAGGGCGAGGGCGCGCTCGTCACCTTCTTGAAGGTCACGTCCTTGCCCTTGTGCTTGACGGACTCCAGCGTGCCCAGCACGTTGGCCGGCAGCAGCACCTTGACCTTGGCCAGGCGCATGGCGGAGCAGTCGGGCGTGCCGATCGACTTGGTCACGACTGAGCTGCTCACGGTGAACGCCACGGTCGTGGTGTACAGCAGCGGCGTGGTGCTGACGTAGTTCAGGCGGAAGGGCGAGTCCGTCATGCGCGGGTTGCAAATGGCGGCGGTGCGCTGCTGCGAGCAGAAGCCGACGGTGCCCTCAGGGCAGCACGACGCATACTTGTCGCCGGTGAGCAGCATCTTGGGGTCCAGCGCGTCGGTCTGCCAGCCGTGCACCCAGTAGTCGCACGAGGGCAGGCCGGGCTCAAACTTGCTGACCTTGCAGGGCAGCTTGTCGGGGTCGTTGTACACGCTTGACGCAAACTTGATCTCCAGCGTGAGCGGGCCGGTGATGTCGTCAGGGAAGATCATGTCCTCCAGCTGGATCTTCAGGCCGAACGAGTTGGTGGCGTCGATGCTCTTGACGTACACCTCGCTGCCGTCGCTGCGGTACACGCGGATGTCGCTCTTAGCGATCTTGTCCGAATAGTCAGGGTCAATCGCGAGTGAGATGGCATCCAGCGCCTGGTTGCAGCAGTTGCCTGGGCGGTACGACACCGAGAAGCAGGTCGTGGTGTTGGGAGCCGAGAGCGCAAACTCAAACATGAGGGTGCTGCCAACGGTGACGGTGTTGGTGAACGTCAGGCGCCAGCGGCTGTGGGTGTCAATGAGGGGACTGAGGCAGTCGCACTGAGAGTCTGGGGGCAGCGCGGGCGCTGGGGGTGTCG